>CAJHQQ010004125.1:0-32484 GCA_905132885.1 Moricandia moricandioides
CTCGTTTCGCCCAGCAGGACGAAATACAGAAGGCGACGAACGAGCGCCTCGACATCCTCGCCGCCGCCCTATCCCCTCCTCTTGGGGCCACGAGCAACCCACCTACTGTTCGCCGACAGCTCTTCTCTGTCAACCCTCTTACCGGCGCTCCTGCGCAGGAAGCCCTCCCTCAGACAGCGCAGACGGAACAAGCAGCCACCGGCTCAGATCTGACATCCGACCTCTCAGATCCCACAACCAGCCGACAAATCGCGCGGCTTCAACACTCTCTCAGGGATATACACTCAAAGATACACCGCGTGACCAGCTCGGCCCCGGAGATCGAAAGAGTCCTTGAAGCCACCTTGCGCAACCCCTTCACTCGTCGGATTACAGACGTTAAGATCCGACCAACGGAGAAGCTCCGTATACAGCCGTATACCGGTGACTCGGACCCTACCAATCATATGACGACATTTAACATTGCCGTCGCTCGCGCCCACTTTGGCGACGAAGAAATGGATGCCGGTTCTTGCCAGCTCTTCGTCGAAAGTCTCTCCGGATCGGCCCTTACGTGGTTCTCCAGGCTTGCTGAAGGCTCTATCGAAAACTTTCACGACCTCTCCGCCGCCTTCCTAAAGCACTACGTCATGTTCACACGCGACGGAGCCTCCATCTCGGACCTTTGGAAGATGTCCCAAGGTTCTTCCGAGAGCCTCAAAGACTACATGGAACGCTTCAAGCAAGTCGTTTCCCGGGTCCACGTTAACGACAAAACCGCTGTCGAGGCCCTACGACACACGCTATGGATCAATTCCGAGTTCCGCAAAAACCTCTACTCTCATCCTACTGTGTCCCTGCAGGACGCTCTTCATCGCGCCAAAAACTTTATCATGCTCGAGGAAGATAAACGCGCGTTCTATACAAAACAGAATACAGCCAAGCAGACGGTTCCTAAATCGGCCGACACGCCTCTTGAGCCGCAACAGCACGCGCCCTACGCCAGAGGTGAGAAGAAAAAATCCACAGTGTACGCCGTCGCGGGAGACGAAGCTTCCGCCTCCGCGTTGATCGTCTGCGAGCCAGGTTGGAACGTCTAGGAACGGGACAGTGATGGCAAAGTCGTCCCCCCGCGACCTAGCACTGCAAGCGTTCCCCAAACGGCCTTCGACGAAAGCAAGTATTGTGACTACCATAAGGTCAAGGGCCATGACACCAAGGAGTGTAATCAGTTACACGAGCTCTTACTAGCGGCCTTCTCTAACGGCCAGACAAACATCGAGCCTCCTCGATCCAAACAAAACAAGAACAGTAAGAGCTGGTCCAAAACTAAGGACAAGAAGAAGAATCCCCAGCGAAGGCACGACGCGGAGCCACCACGACGGTCCGAACCGACCGCTGCTCGCCAGGACGATCATTCGTCCTCCGATGACGACAAACCTAAGTCCCGGCGTAAGATATTTACTATCCTCGCCGGTTCTTCCTCAGCGTCTCCAACCAAGGAACCACCTCACCACGATCTTCGTACTACGCTCAAAAGAAAAGCTCCCTCTCACTCACAGCCGAAAGATGGCCGTAGAGCCGACCTACGAGTAAAACTCAGCTCAACAGCCGCGGACAAGCGCGGACAACTAGTTCCTGGCCCTGCTGATTTGCGCGCCGTACTCAACTTGAAGGTCGCAGGTATGCGCGAGCAACCGAACCTCGGTTCCCTCGACCTACGAACCAAACTCAACTCGAAGGGTACGGATGTGCGCGAGCAACCGAACCAAGATCTGGATGACCTGCGCGCAAAACTAAACTCACAGACAACGGATACGCGCGAGCAGCTGAGCCCAGGTCCACTCGATCTGCGCACCCACCTCAACTCCAAAGTCGCGGACCTTCGCGATCGTCTGAACTCAACCGTCCCTGAACTTCGGGTCAAACTTCACAAACTCCGCAGTACCGCATCCGATACCCATGCAACCAGACTGAGTGTTACCATGGGAGGGTCCCCACCCTGCGACGACTCAGTTCGTTCGGTTAAGGAATTTCGTCGCAAAGCCTCTGTCGCCAAGAATTGGCCATCCGTTCCGGAGAATGATCCCCAGATCACTTTCTCCGCTGCCGATCTGGCCGGCGTTCATGTCCCCCATAACGACCTCTTCTTGTCGAACTCGGAATCGGCGATGGCGAGGTAACGAAGATACTCGTCGACACCGGCAGTTCTGTCGATCTAATTTTTCAAACGACCTTGGATAAAATGCGAGTCAATCCGAGTCACATCAAGCCATCCGCCAGAGCGCTCACAGGCTTCAACGGATCATCTGAAACGGTGTTGGGCACAATACGACTTGATGTGTCCGTCCAAGGGATCACCAAACACGTTAAGTTCTCAATCATCGATGTTCACGCACCCTACAATGTGATCCTCGGGACCCCGTGGATACATTCCATGAAGGCAATCCCTTCTACATATCATCAGTGTATCAAGTTTCCCGGCACCAACGGTCGGATACTCACGATTCGAGGCAACCAACTCGCAGCCCGTGACCTATTAGTTAACGAAATCAAAGCTCGCCAGCCTAACCCACACGTCAACACGGTGGCCCGACCAATCGAGAAACTTTACCCGCTTAAAGAGGAAAATGTTGAAGTTGGCCTCGATCCCGCCGACCCGAGCAAAACAGTCAGAGTAGGAGCCTACTTATCTGACGACCACAAGGATCGCATCATCTCCTTCCTTTCCAGCAATGTCTCAACCTTCGCCTGGACGACAACCGACATGCCGGGGATCGATCGGACCGTGACTGTTCATGAACTCAATGTAGATCCAACTTTCAAGCCGGTACGCCAAAAATGACGAAAGCTCGGACCTGAGCGCGCTAAGGCAGTGAATGATGAAGTTGATCGCTTGCTCTCAACCGGTTTCATTTCCGAAGTTCGGTATCCCGAATGGCTTGCATACCCGGTCGTCGTCCGAAAGAAAAATGGCAAATGGCGTGTCTGCGTCGATTTTACCGACCTCAACAAGGCTTGCCCTAAGGATAGCTTCCCGCTCCCACATATCGACCGCTTAGTTGAGTCTACCTCTGGTAACGAGCTTCTTAGCTTCATGGACGCATTCTCCGGATACAATCAAATCTTGATGCATCCTGACGACCGTGAGAAGACCGCGTTCATCACAGACCGCTGGACATACTGCTACAAAGTCATGCCTCTCGGCCTCAAAAATGCTGGCGCGACCTATCAACGACTCGTTAACAAGATGTTCGCCGATCAGCTCGGCACCACGATGGAAGTATACATTGACGATATGCTTGTCAAGTCCTTACGAGCAACCGATCACCTCGCGCATTTGGAACAATGTTTCCTCACCCTCAACAAGTATGGGATGAAACTCAATCCAGCCAAGTGCACATTCAGAGTAATGTCTGGAGAGTTCTTAGGCTATATCGTCACTCAAAGAGGCATTGAAGCCAATCCGAAGCAAATCTCAGCAATCCTCAAACTCCCGAATCCCAAAAACAGCAAGGAGGTCCAGCGATTGACAGGCCGAATCGCAGCTCTAAATCGATTCATCTCCCGATCCACAGACAAATGTCTCCCGTTCTTCGAGATCTTATGAGGGAACAAAAGATTTATTTGGGACGACAACTGCGAGGAGGCCTTCGGCCGACTTAAAGCATATCTCACCACACCACTGGTGCTCGCAAAGCCAGAGGAAGGGGACATCTTGTACCTATACATAGCTGTGTCCTCCACTGCTGTGAGAAGTGTCCTCGTCCGTGAAGACCGTGGCGAACAAAAGCCCATATTTTACACGAGTAAGCGAATGGTCGATGCAGAAACTCGTTACTCCACACTAGAAAAAATGGCACTCGCCGTCGTCACTTCAGCGAGGAAACTCAGGCCTTATTTCCAGTCGCATTCGGTTGTTGTACTGACGAATCTTCCTCTCCGGACCATCATGCAGAACACGAACCAATCAGGTCGACTCTCCAAGTGGGCCGCTGAATTAAGCGAGCACGACATCACCTATAAAAACCGATCTGCCGTCAAATCATAAGTCCTCGCCAATTTCCTCGTCGAACTGGCTCCTGAAATCGAGTCACACCTCGTCCCGCCTAACGCTAACTGGGTGCTGCACGTCGACGGATCGTCAACGACTAAGGGTTCCGGGGCCGGTGTCCAGCTCCAATCACCTACCGGCGAATTAATCCGCCAATATTTCCGCCTAGACTTCCAGGCATCCAACAATGAGGCTGAATACGAGTCCCTAATCGCCGGACTGCAACTCGCCAAAGCCGTCGGCGCCACGCGTCTTGACGCCTATTGCGACTCTCAGCTCTTCGCTCATCAGTTCAATGGCGATTACGACGCTCGGAACGATCGCATGGAAGCTTACCTCAAGGTATTCCAGCAACTTGCAAGTTCCTTCGAGCACTTTACCCTCACCAAGGTCCCTCGCGGAGAAAACGTCTGTGTCGATGCACTTGCCGCCCTCGGTAGCAAACTCAGAGATCAAGTGCAAAGCACTATACCGATTCACCATATTCCTTATCCGAGCATAACGGCCTCCAACGACGATGTGGATATCGTCACTACCATATCTTCATCCGATGCCTCCGAGCCTTCGGAAATGGACTGGCGCATCCCTTTCATCCAATTCCTCGCGCACGACACCCTTCCCTCCGACAAGTGGGAAGCTCGACGACTCAAAGCACGCTGCACCAATTACGTTCTCATGAACAATATTCTTTACCGATGGACAGTGAACAAAGTCCTTCTTACCTGTATACACGGGGAAGAGATTTACCTCGTCATGGCTGAAACGCACAACGGAGAAGCTGGCAGCCATTCCGGCGGACGCGTCCTCACCCTCAAGGTTAAGAGCCTTGGATACTACTGGCCGACTATGATGAAGGATTGTGAGAAGTACGCACGAGCCTGCGATAAGTGTCAACGACATGCACCGGACATACATAGCCCGACTGAACTCCTCCGCACAACGACGACACCTTACCCCTTCATGCGCTGGGCCATGGACATAGTCGGACCACTCCCTAGCTCGCGACAACGCCGATTCCTGCTCGTTATGACCGATTATTTCACCAAATGGGTAGAAGCAGAATCGTACGTCAACATAACAGAAAAAGAAGTCCAGAAATTCGTGTGGAAATACGTCATTTGCCGACACGGTCTCCCGTGCGAAATCGTTACCGACAACGGCTCCCAGTTCATTTCACATAGCTTCCGTGGCTTTTGCAACCAATGGCGAATTCGGCTAACTACATCTACCCCGCGTTATCCCCAAGGGAACGGCCAAGCCGAAGCGACAAACAAAACCATAATCGACGGATCAAAAAAAGACTCGACCTGAAGAAGGGCCACTAGGCAGACGAACTCGATGGAGTTCTTTGGTCGCATCGTACAACACCACGAACGGCCACCGGCCTTACACCATTCTCTATTGCTTATGGTATCAAAGCCATGTCACCAGCCGAAGTTAATGTCGCGAGCCTGCGCCAAGCAAAATTGTCGGACAACGACGACATCAATCGAGACATGCTCCTCGACGCACTCGACAACATAGAAGAACTCCGCGATCAAGCACTACTCCGTATCCAGAACTACCAGAACTTAGCAGCGAGTTATTACAACAAGAAGGTCAACCCTTGTCGACTGTTCCTCAACGATCTCGTTCTGCGCAAAGTCTTTGACAACACGAAGGAATGGGGAGCCGGCAAACTCGGCACGAACTGGGAGGGACCCTACAAGATTGTAGAAGTAGTCAAACCTGGAGTCTACAAATTAGCCACTTCTTTTGGAGAACCGATCCCACGCTCTTGGAATGCCTCCAACCTACGCAAGTACTACGAACAGTAGGATCGCGAACAGTCGCTTAAGTTAAAAAAAAAAAACCGAGTAGATGCGTACCTCGTCCACTTCTACTCGTCGAGCAGATGCATTCATCGAGTCACTTCTGCTCGCTCAAACGAACTACAAACGACTTGATCCCTTTCTGGGTACGTAGGCAGCCTTTCCCTAGGAACAGTCGCCCCACCAAAAACAAAAACAACAACACGAGCAAATGCGCCCTTCGGCCACTTTTACTCGTCGAGCAAATGTATCCTTCGATCCACTTTTGCTCGCTCAAACAAACTACGAATGGCTTGATCCCTCCTTGGGTACGTAGGCAGCCCCTTTCCAGGCACAGCCACAACACCAAAAAAAAAAAAAAAAACACACCTAGACAAACTCTAGTATTTTGGCACCATTGCCCTTCGGTCATCCCCGTTTGCCTTAATGAAACACCAGGGGACAAGTACCGAACAGCTGGACCCTACAATGATCCCACAGGAAAGGTCTGGCCAACCAAACACCTGTCTCGATCACATTGAAAGGACGACCCACGCTGAAAAGGGGAACGCCAAGCCCCTATACTATTCTAAGGTAACCACCCAGGAAAATGCCTACGTCTACTCAGTCGATCAACGAGCAAACGTACGATAAGCGATCAACCACCAAATTCAAAAGTCGGAGGAACTTCGACAAATTCGACTAAGTCAAATGCAAAAGGATAAAGGAAGCGCGAGATTAAGATAACTTTCGATTAATCGTCAAGGGTCTACAGATGATACAACAGAAGATTACAAAAGATAGAGGATTACAACAACAACAACAAAACGGAAACACGTCTAAACCTAGACTTCCGCATCCTCCTCGGGTTGCTCAACCGCCTGGCTCCCCTCCGGCTCCCCAACAGTCGGGACTTGGACTTCTCCATCTGTAGAACGGCCTGGTGTCCTGAGGTCGGACGCGATCAAGGGGTTTATCGCTCCCTCATTTGTCCCAAACTGGTTAAAACTAGGAGGGGGATCGTCGGCAATGAACCTCGATCGAAGGACAAGGGGAGATAATGTGAGGAGCTCTTCCGGGAGATCTCCTACCCGTGCCTCATCCATGGCAAGCTGAAATTTGGCCTCCCTCGCCGCAAGCGAATCCAGGATGACCCGCGGGACCTGAAGCCCTTTTTGCTCCTTCAGCATCTTCAGGCAGTCGCCTGCTCCTTTGGTCTGACTAAGGAGCAATCGCTTTTCCTCGAAGAGGTCCCGGCGAGCCATGTACTCCCTGATGCCCTCGAATCACCGAAAGCATTTGTCAGTCATAGCATCCACGACCCTTGAACGCTCAAGAGTCACCTCTCGGACCCGGGACTCCTTTAGGCGACTAACCTCAGCATCCCGAGTAGTTATTGCCTCGGCGTTCTCGCGCTCGAGCTCCTCAATTCGCAGACGGGCTTTCTCCAGCTCCGCAGATAGCTCTGCGACCTTCGCCTTTTCGGCCTTGGAGCGAGCAACCCATTTGTCTCTCTCCTCCACCGCCTTCTTGGAAACCTCGAGGAATTCTGCCCCTTTCCTTTTCACGAAGGCATCCTTGCTCGCCGCATCCTTTTTGGCGGCCTTCAGCTTGATCACCGTTTGCTTCAGAGCTCGGTCATACTCTTGGACCAAATGGTTCCATCGACCCTCAGACTGTTTGAAGCAATCAACAAAACGAACCAAGGATAAGCAACCGAAAGGAGTAGAAACAAGGCTAAGGGAAAGCAACCACATACCAGAAGAGCATTCCGAGCTGCATCGATATAAAGCTCAGAGAAAAGGAGATCGCCGACCTCTGGCATGTCACGTGATCCACCTTTCACCTGGCGAAGCAGCTCCGCACAGGCATGGGCGTCGCTAATCAAGGGAGTCGCCTCACTGGAGTAGCGGAAGTTCACGTGGTGAGACGACGAGGGACGAGTGCGCCTCACAATCCCTATCCCCTTCTCGACAGCCCTTTTTGCCGAGTTGGGAATAACATCATCAATGATGGGAGCACTCGGATCCTCGGGGGCTTTCGGGTCCTCCCCTCCGTGCTCTTCGCCATCGGCGTCCCCAGAGGCTAAGCCTTTGGCTTCTTCCGGAGCAGGAGCAGTCTCCTCGGCGGCTTCTTCCTTCCTCTTCTTCTTCTTCTTCCTCCTCTTCGAGGGTTGCTCCTCCGAGACCAATCCCTTCGCCGATTCGGAAGGTTGGTCATTTTCCTCTCCCCGAGGAGAACCATGGTCTCCTTCCTGACCCATTGGCAATTGAGCTTCTTCGTTTGGATCTTCAGTCCTAGCTCGTTTTGCGCTGTTCCTTGAGTTCCTGCGAACCAAACCTCCTTCCGACTCAGTTTCTACCGCAGTCGGGCCCTCATCCAACCCGGTCTCAGGATCAGCACCCTCGCCATCGCGAACAGGTGCCTGAGCATCCATGGCGTCCAGCACTGAAAGGGGGTTAACATCCCCCAGTTCCATTCCTTTGAGATCGTCCGCGAGCAACAAACTGAAATTCAGAATGTCCTTCATCTTTTGATTCTTCTTCTTTCCTCTGCGACCAGCCGGTTCTTCAAGGACGAGCTTGAGTCTCGGGCCGCGACTTTGTTCGCACGGGATATTGGATGACCAGTCGGCTGCGACCAAACGTAGTATTATTAGATTGGTTCGAAAGAACATCCCGAAGCACGAAGTAAACATTACCTTTAGCTATGCGATCTCGATTTTTCCGGATACGTCTGCGAGAAATGCAGGACCACTTTTCTTGACTGAGAGCTGCGATCTTCAACGCGTTCAGAAAGAAGTCCTCGGGATAGGCTTTCGTGCAGGGGTGCGTAACTGCAAAAAAAAGGACGAATAAGGATGGTTAGTCGCCGGCGCGATCAAAATTCGCTCTGCTAAATTAGCCTGACCAAGCCTATAGTTCCATAGAACGCGATATCCATTATCTGGGGGCTCTTCGAAGGCAGCCTCGTCGCTCTTCACATAGAAGTAGTATCGCTCCCAGTGCGGAGTCTTATTCGGATGGCCAGTCAGAATATTCAAACCCGGCCTCATCCGGAGTGAGAACAGACCGTTCGGTTGAGGACTCGTCATCGTCATCTCTTCGAAGACTCTGACACTCATCGATACGTCGACCTCTGCTGCCATAACCATAAGCGCGACCGCGATGCGCCAGGTTCCTACGATCATTTGGGAGATCGCCACCCCGCGACGAAAACAATACGAGGTCACCAGCCTCGGGATGGGGAACCATAGCTTCACATCCTTATGGAAGAACGACTCGTACACGCATTGGTAGCCCACCGGAGGAGTCCATGGTCGCTGATCGTCTCTCGGAATAATGAACGTGACTCCTGCGCCACCACTCGCCCTCAGAACTTCCTTCACGCTCCCAACCGTGGACCAGGTCCCGCGTACGTCCCCCCAGTTTTGCCCTTCAGCCGCTGACGGGCGAACAAGCTCCGGATGTAATGCGGGTAAACGCTCGAAGGTTCCGATTTCATGGTATTTGATCGGGTATAGCGAGTCGTCATCCGGGAAAACGAAGGGCTCGTCAGTCACAATCACTCGCGTCCTCCGGCTAGAACCCCCGACGGCCTTGCCGGCATCTGAACCCAATCTTTCCTCATCAGCCATCGGGTGACCATCGTCGTCACCCCGATGTAATCTCTCCGCCTCCGCGACCAAAAGTTGCTGAGACAGATCCAAACCGTCCATATCCCTCAAGGCATCCTGATGAGCCAGGGAGGGATCGACGGCTGGAGATGCGCTTTCCGGTTCTTCCGAGTCGACTGCCGGGGAAGAAGCGATTGCCTTCCCCTTTTCAGCCGAAGAAAACTATCGGAGCCGGTTCTCATGACGAATGATCTAAGCGAAGTACGTAGAGAGAGAAACTAGGGGAAGAAAGTAGAGAGAGACAGGGAAAAAAAGGGTACCTGAAGTCGCGGAGAAGAATGGAGGAAATGACCCCGATACCTCCTATTTATAGGAAGAAGGGGAGGGGAACCCTAGATTCGCGTCATCATTACCCTAGATGGGCCTACTGGGCCTAGAAACGTCGCTTCCGCTTCCCGAGTTAAACCGGTCACTAACGTAAAGCCAAACCCTAATCGGTTTTGATGAGGCGCCTTGGCGACCAAACTTGCACCTCGTTAGAACGAGTTCGAGAACTTCCATCGGAAATGCACCAAGGCACCCTGGCGACCAAACTTGCACCTCGTTAGAACGAGTTCGAGAACTTCCATCGGAAATGCACCAAGGCACCCTGGCGACCAAACCCGCACCTCGTTAAAACAAGCTCGAGAGCCTCCTTCGAAAACGTACCAAGGTAAAAACCGCGGACCAAAACTGCATCGAGTCATGTTTCCTGGTTGCTCAATTCTTACTCGCCTTCCTCATCACCCTCCGAACCAAATACTGGAAATCTGTCCGAAGTCTGGTCGCTTTCGCTTCGAACGAACTGGGGGGGGGGGGCTTACTGTTGGAGATGGATTGCAATCTCTCCTCAAGGCCCATCGAGTGAGAAGTCGGCCCAAAGAATCGGAGCATTGGGAGGGCCCATGAGCCGATCGCGGGCAAAGGACAACGGCTCGGCCCCGAGCCGACGGAAAGTTGGTCGTACGGACTTGATGCCCGCAGTGTGAAACAAGCTCAGAAGTCGCGCGCCGACTAAGCCGGTAAGCCGGTAAGCCGGTCAGCCGTAGTCCGCTTCGAGCATATTGGTCGGCCCATGAGAAAGCCCGGCCCAACAGAGGATGGACTACGAGCTAGGGCGAACAGGACCGCAGAGGAGTTATAAAAGAAGGGAGAGAACGAACGGAGGAGGCATGCTTTGGGAGAGCAAGAACTAAGAACAAAAGACTGTAATTTTTAGAGAGACCTTTGTAAAAACACCTAATCAAGAGAGCAAACAAGTTTAAGTCATAAAACATCTTTGTAGTCAGCCCACAAATCAAACTAGATCTTTCATTAACCATCGACCAACTCTAGATCTAACAGTGAAAGAATATTGCAATAGTCGTTAATGTTTGGTTAACTTCACCGTTATAAAGAGGAACAACTAAGGTTGAGAAATGTGAAGACACACGATAGTTTTTTTGAAAAGACAATAGTAAGAGAAACCCTAAAATAAGTGGGATGCATAAGTAAATCAATAAAAAGCCCATATATTATTCATTTCATATGATTTAGCCCATTAAAACGAACACGAGAAATAAGTTTTTTCATGAGTTAAAAGTTATCTGCCACCTGTTACGTTTTGCCTCCTTCCTGATGATTGGCTCTCTAAGAAGAGAGAGAAGTCAATTTTATTGTAATAGACTAGGGGTTAATCCGCGTTACGCACAAAATTATTTTAATTTTCAAAATATTAACTAAATAAATATTTTTATATTATGTATTTACTTATTCTTATATTATATATTTACTTATTCTAATTTTATTACTTTTATATCAAATTTTAATATTATAATAAATTTTAAAAGTAATATTTATATTTCTTATATTATATATTTACTATACATTTTTTAGATAAATGCTTAATGTAGTTTTTCTATTTTTATATCGTATGTTTATTTATTATTTATTTTTATTTTATTGTATATTTACTCATTTTAATAATATTTTATATTTATTATTTACTTATTGGTTATTTATTTCACTATAAGTTTTTGGATATATATTTAATTCAGTTTTTTTTTGATTTCTTATATTGTATATTTACTATTTTTTAACTTTTTTTCTTATATTATATATTTACTTATTCCAATTTTCTTGATTTTATATCAAATAATAATATTATGATAAATGTTAATGTAATATTTGTATTTCTTATATTGTATACTTAGTTATTATTTATTTTTATATTGTATATTTACTTTAAAATATACATTTTTTCAGATAGATGTTTAAAGTAGTTTTTTCATTTCTTATTGTATATTTACTTATTATTTATTGTTTCTTATATTGTATATTTAATTATTATAATTTTATTGATTTTATATCTATGGTAATATTACAATAGATGTTTAATGTAATATTTTTATTTTTATATTATATTATTACTTATTTTTTATTTTAATATACATTTTCAGATAGATATTTAATTTATTTTTTAATATTTCTTATATTATATATTTGCTTATTTTAATATTACGGTATATGTTTATGTAATATTTATATTTCTTATATTGTATATTTACTTATTCTAATATTACAATAGTTTTTTAATGTAGTATTTTTTATTTCTTACATAGTATATTTACTTATTATTTTTTTATATTATATATTCAGTTATTATAATATTACAATAGATCCTTGATGTAATTTTTGTACTTTTCCTATTGTATATTTATTTATTATTTATTTACTTATTTATTTATTATGATAGATATTTGATGTAATATTTCTATTTATTACATTGTATATTTACTTATTATAATATTTTAATAGATGTTTATTGTAATATTTTTATTTCTTATATCGCATATTTACCGATTATTCATTTTTATTTGGAAGGTCTGACGCTGAACTTTTTGAGCTTGTAAATTGTGTTGGGTTTCTGTTCATCTTTAAAGCGGGGAAGGAAGTGTCGAGATATTTCCATGAATGGTCGTTGACTGTGGTGGTTTCATTACGTAAAAGTTAGTGATGAATGTTAACAATAAAAGTACGTAGGTTAATTTAAGAGACTACCTTTGAGTCTATGAGGAGCAACTCAACTTCCATGAGTATGTTCCCCTTTTGAAAGTTTCAAGCTTCCTAGCAATGAATCAGCCTAACCAAAATTTCTTTGTTACAGTAATCTCCTTCGAGATCGTCAAACGTTTTTGGGACAGCAAGTGTTGATGGTGGAGCCATTATCTTTTCTTTGCTGGAGTTCTTTGGAGTCTTCTTTGATGGGTGTGAGGTTGATGTTGCTGAGATAATGGGTTTTATAGTGACGTGTTTGACGTAAAATTATATATTTTCCTTTTTTGTTTAATGTAGTATTTTCATTTTTTAATTGTTAATGTCCATTTATTATATTTTTATTTCTTGTTTAATGTAGTATTTCCATTTTTAAAATTGTATATGTCCATTTATTATATTGTCCTTTTATTGTTTAATGTAGTATTTTCATTTTTAAAATTATAAATGTAGTATTTTCATTTCTTTTTTAAATATTGTAGTATTATTTTTTACATTTTAAGATTTTTATTGTAGTTTTTTCCATTTTTAAATTGTATATTTACTTATTTTTTTTTTCTTATATTGTATATTTATTTTTTATATCAAACGATAATATTACTATATATGTTTAATGTAATATTTCTATTTCTGAATATATTTACTTAAATTATAATATTATTATAGATGTTTAATGTAATATTTATATTTTTGAATGTATTTACTTATTTTTTATTTATTTATTTTTACTTACATTATCTATTACTATATATGTTTAATGTAATATTTATATTTCTGAATATATTTACTTAAATAATAATATTTTAATATATATTTAATGTAATATTTCTATTTCTGAATATATTTACTTAAATTATAATATTACTATAGATGTTTAATGTAATATTTCTATTTTTAATGTATTTACTTAAATGATAATATTACTATACATGTTTAATGTAATATTTCTATTTATGAATATATTTACTTAAATGATAATATAACTATATATGTTTAATGTAATATTTCTATTTCTGAATATATTTACTTAAATTATAATATTACTATTGATGTTTAATGTAATATTTCTATTTTTGAATGTATTTATTTATTTATTTTTACTTACATTATCTATTACTATATATGTTTAATGTAATATTTCTATTTTTGAATATATTTACTTAAATGATAATATTACTATAGATGTTTAATGTAATATTTCTATTTTTGAATGTATTTACTTATTCTTTATTTATTTATTTTTACTTACATTATCTTTTTTTTTAATGTCACGTGTCATTTTCTCGAAGCTCATTTTAATGCTGATGTGGACGCTCTATGGAACCTCAAAACCTCCCTTTTATTAGTATAGATTCTCCCCCTTATGCTTAAATTCTTCTTCACTTACAACTTGAACTCCAATAAGTCTTCTCATCTCCACAAACTTGACTCTTCCAAGTGATTTAGTCAATATATCAGCTCTCTGCTCATCACCCTGAACATGCTCAACATCCACTTTTTCATTCTCAACACATTCCCGTATGAAATGAAATCTTCGATTATGTGTTTGCTTCTTCCATGAAATACTGAGTTTTTGGTAAGTGCAATAGCGGACTTATTGTCAACACGTATTGTTACTTTCTTGCTTGTTTGCCCGAAAACTTCTCCCAAAAGATCCTGGAGCCTAATCGCTTTGCCTCGGTGGCAGCCATGAACTCAGCTTCACAAGACAATAAAGACAATCTCCTGCTCTGTGAACACCATGATATTGGACTTTGTTCAAGGTAAAACACATGTCCTGTAGTGCTTTTGCCATCATCAATATCAACATTATGTGAACTATCACCAAAACCCACCAAATCACGTTTCTTTGATCGAGTATACGAGAGGCCAAGTCTTGTTGTTCCACGCAAATATCGTAGCACTTGTTTAAAGGCTGCACAAGGAGATTCTTTGGGATCTTGCATATATCTACTCAATACTCTAACCAAGAATGATAAATCTGGTCGAGTATGGAGTAAATTTCGCAAGCACCCTATGTTTCTTCTATATTCTCTTTGGTTAATGCTCTTTTCTTCAGGTGCCTTTGACAGCTTCACGTTTATATCCATGGGTATATGCATCGGGTTACAAGTACTCATGCCAGTTTCTTCAAGTATCTTTCGAGCATACCGATCTTGTTTAAACACAATACTTTCGCCACATTGATGTGCTTCGATTCCCAAGTAGTATATTAGTTTACCAAGATCACTCATCTCAAATTTCTTAGACATCTCCTTTTTGAACTCGACGATTAACTGTAGTGATGTCCCTGTGACATGTAGATCGTCCACATCCACTACTACAATGAGAAGACCCTTCTTCTCTTCTTTCCTGTACAACGATGGCTCTTTTGAGCACCTCTGAAATTTAAATTCCAAAAGAATTTGGTTCAGCTTTGTGTTCTGTAAGACCCAAACCCGGCCGACTAGGCCGCGGTCGAAGCCTCACGTCGCTCGGTCCGTACACAGACCAAACCTCTAGATTTTTGCCCTTATTTATAATTTCGCCTAACAGCGAGGGCTATCTTTAGACCTTAGCTCACGACTACCTTAGTCGATTCCTAGCTTAGATCCTTTCAAATTATGCACAACGGAATATTTTCTAGATACCATTGGTCTATCACCAATCTTATACTTGCCCGGTTTAATCGCCTTAGCCTTGGTTAGCTATATCAACTACCAACTAGCTCAAAGGTCAATCCTAAGCCCTAACAAAGTCATACTGATCCGAGGTTCCATTCCCCTCGATCATTATACTAGCATCCTAACCATATACTAATATAACCCGTATGTGATAAATCATACCTTTGCCACAACCACAGAGCTTAGTAGCTCATCGGACCTCCATTGACCCGAACTACACTTACTTGTCTAATGAACCATTAGACTCATTGAGTGTCTTCTTATATCTTATCTTATTGCTACATAAGACAAATCCCTTTGGGTACTTAGTCATTCAACCAACCATCCCCAGAGACTAAGGTAATCTCGAGAAGTCTTCAATCAGTTAAGGATATGCATTTGGCCCTTATCGGCTCATACAACATCCAGAATCGTTTCACCGTATAGGCAATAGTACCAAGTCCCTTTCTGGACTGAGAATGCCCATCATATCCTAAGTCAATCATCCAACCATCCTCACATGACTTAGAACTGAGTATTCTTCATCTTGCCTTATCGGCATTGGTCTATATCCGAGACAACCGATCTAACGTGTTCATAGCAAATGATGTATTCATTAATCAGGTTAGATCTGACACCTTGATCCATCCCTTATGGGTCAGGTCATCCCTTCTCAACCATGATCAGATCATATACAACTTTACTTGAACAATCACACCTACTCGGTCACGATCCATTCGTACCCTTTCGGACCTGAACCGTTCATACCCTTTTGGTCCTGTCCCGTTCGTACCCTTTCGGTCCCGTCCCGTTCGTACCCTTTCGGTCCCAACCCGTTCACACCCTTTCGGTCCCGACCCGTTCGCATCCTTTCGGTCTCGCCCCGTTCGCACCCCTTGGATCACAATACGTTCACACCTCTTGGATCACGACACGTTTGTACCTTTTGGATCACGACACGTTCGTACCTTTTGGATCACGACACGTTTGTATGTCCTGAATTAACAAGTCATGGACTGAACCATATGGACCGGACAGAACCTGCAACCAATTGCACCCTTTGGAACATGCACCCTTTGGTCAATGGCACCTTTCGGTCAATGGCACCTTTTGGTCGATGGCACCTTTTGGTCCTCGTACCCTTTGATACTTGCAACCCTTGGCACCTCATGCCTTTTGGTTACTTGTACCCTTTGGTTACTCACAACCCTTGGTGACTCCTGACCTTTGGCACTCGTACCCTTTGGGACATTCCAACTGTTCAGCCTAACCGCCCATTCTCTGGAACAATCCGGACTGTCCACATAACCGACCCATTGGGACTTGATCCAATCCACTTGGAACGACTAAATGCCATAACCCAATAGCCCATACAAGCCAAATGAACCCACGAAATTCCCCTTTCCAGAACAAAGGGTAACCGATCCATGTCAAAGACCCATCGGACCATCTGTTCGGTCGTCCATGAACCACAGTTTTTGGTTGGTTCCACGCGAACATGACCTTGGCCCTTAGTCTAGTGGTGGCAATTGGGTTGTATTGTCCTGCACAGTCCCGCCCCGCCGCGGGATCAACTTCAATCGGGTCTCTGCGGGCAGACCCGCGCGGGATGCGGATTCTAGATGTGGTGACCAATCCCGACCCGCTTATTGTATAGGCTTTAGCGGGTCGGCCCGCGGGCCATTTACTTCTTCTAAACCTGCACACGCAAAAAGAAAGTATTAGTACAATGTTACAATTTAGTTCATGTCTACACAACAAGTTTGTTACAAGAAATATTAGTATTGCTCATGACTCGACAAGTTTGTTACAACTTACATACAATGTTTTAACTTAGTTCATGTCTACACAACAAGACATGCGTTTATTTATATAATACTTCGGATTCACATACTACGGACCAGCTCTATTACACGGTGGTTTCGATTCATTACTATCTCTTCTCGTTTTAGCCCTCTTTCACTTTATGGTATTAAGTCCTTCGCCACTCTTTTGAGATCTTCTTGCATAGAGTATTGTTCTGTTTTGGCTAAACCTTTAGTGACTCTAGATGATGAGCTAGTTTGGATCATGCCTCATTAGTTTATTTATTGCCTTTTTTTTTTAAAAAAAAGTTACTCTTTTTCTGCATTGCATTGGTTTGTATTGAACATTACTAGAACATGAATAGGGTGTTACGTCATAGTCGTTTGTGGTAACAGGCTCAATCTAGCTGGATGTGTATGGTAACTGTTATACAAATCGAAAGTGAATCAGGAAATGTATAAGGTAGTGAAGTTATGATGGATACTATAAGCCAAGAAAGCAATAAAGGAGTCATCTTTCTTGGTTTTGTTTAGTGTGTATGTGTTCCTATAGCAAACGAGTTCACAAGGAAACGAGTTCTTTTTATCTATAATGGTTGTGTTTTTGTTTGGTTTTATTACTTTTAAAAAAAATACTTTAGTCGAAGTTAAATTCGATGCATATGGTTTCCTTTGGATTTTGCTGCAATGTTTGTTTTCTTTTTGTGTACTTCATTTCTATGATGGAACATCTTTCTGTAAGGTCTCTTGAAAGGAAATAAAAGATCGATTCTTTTGGATGCGGGTCCTCAATGTCCCGCAGGATCTTTTGGGCTCATCCCGCGTGAAGCCCAATTCTGCACAGTACATATCCCGCGAGGCCCGCTGTAAAATTGGGCCTGGATGTTCATGCCCAATCCCGCCCCGCTGCAGTGCTTATCGGGTCCGGCCCGCGGGCAAGTTCAGTAATTGCCATCTCTAGCCCTTACCAAGACATTTCCGTGACCACACCACCATATTCATCACGCAAATACATATTAGGAGAAGAAGAACCAGTATTGAAAAGAAGAAGGAAGAGATCCGGATGCAGTTGGACCAAAACCCAACCCATAACCACGATCTTACCGATCAATGATTCATGGCGATGGTTCGCCAATAACATCCATTACCTTGAACGTCCATGAAGATAATAACCACGCCTTTATCAAGTCTTATCATTCACTTCCAGGAATGATATGGTCCATTCATGGATCGTGCATCACCTCCCATGAACTTCCACGAAACAGTCTCTCCACGAACTTCCCCCTTTAAGGCTATATCACCCTTTGGGAGTGAAGTCCGGCCTTCTCTCTTCTTTTCTCATGATTTGCGTGTGCTATCAGACTCAGGAGAAAGGTTTGAGTGTTGATAACAATGATCAAAACCCATCAGAAGGTCGTTCTCAACTTCCCTCATGATCCCTCTCAAAACAGTCTCCATATCGCCTACACATGCATATTGATATTGGATTATTGAATCCGACTCTCTCTCCTTTTCTCTCTGTATTTTCTTCTGTTTTTGATGTCTATTTTCGTTCCCAGGGTCCCCCTATTTATAGAGGACGAGGGGGTAAGTCTTGCCCCACGAACAGACACGACGTTTGGGTGAAAGGGCACCACTTGGTCGATAGGGTGCAACCCTTCACCACCCGCAACCCTTCGCCCATATCAGGCCCTTATTGGGTCGATACCAAACCCAACCACGACCCAGACCCACCAGGCTATTCCCATGGCCTAGCCCAAGGGTCCACCAGGCCCCAACTACCATGGCCGAACCATCTTGGCCCGCCACCGGCCCGGACCCGGACCAACCGCCCAGAACCCAAACACTCCGTCCAGCTGAGATGAGCTGATCACCAGCTGGTCCAGCTGACTGATCTGGTAGCTCAGATGAATGAGCTGACCTAGGTAGTGTTGAGCTGAGCTGAGCTTGGTCGAGCTATGTTTAGCTGGTCGAGCTGGCCGTACACTTGGTCCAGCTGCCAAAACACTTGTCTAGCTCTTTTGACTTGTTTCTTTCCCTCTCATTTGGTTAAGTCCTCATAAACTTAACCCGACCATGGGACGTTTGTAACTTGATCTAAATGATCCTTAGCTCATTTACTCGAACCATGGTCAGTCACATGATCCTTATTCAGGATTGGGGATGCTACAAGTCTCCCCCACCTACGATGGATTCGTCCTCGA
Organism: Moricandia moricandioides; assembly: GCA_905132885.1. Classification (NCBI taxonomy): domain Eukaryota; kingdom Viridiplantae; phylum Streptophyta; class Magnoliopsida; order Brassicales; family Brassicaceae; genus Moricandia; species Moricandia moricandioides. The sequence goes on from CAJHQQ010004125.1 coordinate 19,163, forward strand.
ATCCGAATCAATTGTTTCTTTAGAAACAAACTTGATCTTGCCGGTTGTCTCTTTGACAATTTCCGCTCTAATCATACTACGCTCCCCCACTTGGGTCCAGCATAGGGATGTCCTACATGGACGCCCATATAGAGCTTCGTATGCAGACATGCCAATACTCTTACGGAAGCTGTTGCTGTACGAAATTCTACCAAAGGTAGATGTCTCTCCCAGAAATCACCCTAGTCCAAGACACGTGCTCGCAACATATCTTCCAACGTTCGAATTGTACGTTCCAAATGTCCATCCGTTTGTGGGTGATAGGCGATACTCATGTTTACTCTTGTTCCCAGCGCTTTCTGAAAAGCATTCCAGAAATGAGATGTAAAACGTGAGTTCCTATCTGATACGATACTAGCCGACACACCATGTAGTCGGAGAAAACTCATCGATGTACTTGGGTACAATCCGGTCAAAGCTCTCCGATTACTTGATGGCCAGAAAGTGTGCCGATTTTTTCAGGTGATCCACCATGAACCGAATCGCATCTTTCTCATTCCTTGGCGTTGGGAACCCAATCACAAAACCCTTTGTGATATGGTCCCACTCCCATTCCGGAATAGACAAGTTATGTAACAACCCACTCAGAACCTAATGCTTAGCCTTGATGAGTTGACAAGTGAAAATATTTATCCAACCATTCGGCCACATCAGCCTTCATACGGATCCAATGATAGTACTTCATGAGGTTCTTGTACATCTTGGGTGTACCGAGATTTTAGACTTATGAGATTCTCTCACAATCTCCTCCTTTAGTACTCTACCATCAGGAACGCTAATCCTTCCACAGACTAGGATTGTACCATCCTGCGCGGTTTGGTACTCAATCCCATGTTTAGAGAAACCTTCCTCAGGTTCTCATCTTGTCCTTGATCATGTACTCTGACTCGTTCATTCTGAACGTAATCACAAGTCCCATGATCCGAGCAATTCATGGCTAAGTCGTATCACATACTCAACACATCGTCTATCCTAGGCAACATGTACTTGTTCTTCACAGTAACCATGTTCAACCCTTGATAGTCGATACACAAACAGATGCTACCATCCTTCTTTTTCAAAAGAGGACTGGTGCATCCCAAGGGGACTACTCGGACGTATGAACCCCTTGTCAAGCAATTCTTGCAATTGCTTATTTAGCTCGGCCATCTTGGCCGGAGCCATTCGATACAGACTCTTGGACAGTGGAGCTTCCCATGGTTCCAGTTCGATCATGAATGAATCCGACCTATCAGGGGGGACACCCTGTAGCGAACGGAACACATTCGGGAACTCAGGCACCAACGAGTCCTCAGACTTGACTTTCGTCCCTTACTGGACATTGTCATAATTTGATCCTCACCTCATGGGCTCGATCAAATTGAAATCCCAAATCTAGGTCAATCTCAGACTTGGTTGTACTGCGACCATGGTCCCTTCTTGGACCTGGTCTACTTTAGCTCGGCCATCTCGGCTGGAGCCATTCGATACGGACTCTAGGACAGTGGAGCTGTCCTTGGTTCTAGTTCGATCATGAATGGATCCGACCTATCAGGGGGGACACCCTGTAGCGAACGGAACACATCCGGGAACTCAGACACCAACGAGTCCTCATACAGATCTTTTAGATCGACAGAATTGCCGCACTCCAACAGTGGTGATTGTGGCCAGAAGGGCCTCACAACCCTGACATAGCATCCGTTCCACACGGACTACTGAAACCACTACTTCTACTAGAGCCGGACTCAGAATTTGGTACTCAACCGGTGAGGTCCAATCTCCAATCGCACACAACCCTTGTGGCAATCGAGAGTGGCCTGATACTTGCCCAACCAGACCATGCCTAGGATCACCTCGTGATACTGTAGGCGAACAATGATCAGATCCACATGTAGATTCTTACCTTGGATCGTCATCGGGACATTTGTCATAAGGCCTAGTGATTGCATGACTTGCCCACGGTAGTCTTCACTAACCTCAAATTATCCCCAGATTCTAAACAGAACAGACCCTTTCCAACCAGCTATGGGCTCACGAAACTGTGTGTAGCCCCTGTGTTGGAAAGTACTTGTGGTTCCACACCACCGGTCATGAGGGTACTTAGACGATCAGGATCTCGGTTTGATCACACATTTGGAAAATGTCCCATTCCATTCTCCAAAGTGTCACACTTTTGCGAATGCTGACACCATTCACAAGAGTGTTTATAGTATATCTCAACCCTCATCATACAAGGACCTAGACGATTAGGATCTCGGTTTGATCACACATTTGGAAACGTCCCATACCATTCTCCAAAGTGTCCCACTTTTGCGAATGCTCACACCATTCTCCAAAGTGTCCCACTTTTGCGAATGCTCACACCATTCACAAGAGTGTTTATAATATACCTCAATCCTCATGTCCTTTCAAGACCATTCATTATTCCTTAGTAACTAGGTTGGCAAACCTTCTAGTATAAGGCTCTTGCCCTTAGAGACTGTATCTTGGCTAAGCTGCTTCACCTTGGAACTTCCCAGTTCTCAAGCGTGAAACACTACTTACCTCAACTCTCTCTTGGCTCACCCTAACTAAGGTTCTTAGAACAACCTTAGTTTTCAGAAAAAAATGTCGGTTTGAACTCAACGTCTTTGAGCATGGTCCTAAACAGGATCAACCTGGCTCTGATACCAACTTGTAAGACCCAAACCCGGCCGACTAGGCCGCAGTCGAAGCCTCACGTCGCTCGGTCCGTACACAGACCGAACCTCTAGATTTTTGCCCTTATTTATAATTTTGCCTAACAGCAAGGGCTATCTTTAGAACTTAGCTCACGACTACCTTAGTCGATTCCTAGCTTAGATCCTTTTAAATTATGCACAACGGAATATTTTCTAGATACCATTGGTCTATGACCAATCTTATACTTGCCCAGTTTAATCGCCTTAGCCTTGGTTAGCTATATCAACTACCAACTAGCTCAAAGGTCAATCCTAAACCCCAACCAAGTCATACTGATCTGAGGTTCCATTCCCCTCGATCATTATACTAGCATCCTAACCATATACTAATATAACCCGTATGTGATAAATCATACCTTTGCCACAACCACGGAGCTTAGTAGATCATCGGACCTCCATTGACCCGAACTACACTTACTTGTCTAATGAACCATTAGCCTCAATGAGTGTCTTCTTATATCTTATCTTATTGCTACATAAGACAAATCCCTTTGGGTACTTAGTCATTCAACCAACCATCCCCACAGACTAAGGTAACCCTCGAGAAGTCTTCAATCAGTTAAGGATATGCATTTGGCCCTTATCGGCTCATACAACATCCAGCCTCGTTTCACCGTATAGGCAATAGTACCAAGTCCCTTTCTGGACTGAGAATGCCTATCATATCCTAAGTCAATCATCCAACCATCCTCACATGACTTAGAACTGATGAGTCTTCATCTTGCCTTATCGGCATTGGTCTATATCCGAGACAACCGATCTAACGTGTTCATAGCAAATGATGTATTCATTAATCAGGTTAGATCCGACACCTTGATCCATCCATTATGGGTCAGGTAATCCCTTCTCAACCATGATCAGATCGTATACAACTTTACTTGAACAATCACACCTACTCGGTCACGATCCATTCGTACCTCCTCGGTCCCGAATCATTCGTACCCTTTCGGACCTGAACCGTTCGTACCCTTTCGGTCCCGTCCCGTTCGTACCCTTTTGGTCCCGTCCCGTTCGTACCCTTTCGGTCCCAACCCGTTCGCACCCTTTCAGTCCTGACCCGTTCGCATCCTTTCGGTCCCGCCCCGTTCGCACCCCTTGGATCACAATACGTTCGTACCTCTTGGATCATGACACGTTTGTACCTTTTGGATCACGACACGTTCGTACCTTTTGGATCACGACACGTTCGTATGTCCTGAATTCACAAGTCATGGACTGAACCATATGGACCGGACAGAACCTGCATCCAATGGCACCCTTTGGAACATGCACCCTTTGGTCGATGGCACCTTTCGGTCAATGGCACCTTTTGGTCGATGGCACCTTTTGGTCCTCGTACCCTTTGATACTTGCAACCCTTGGCACCTCATGCCTTTTCGTTACTTGTACCCTTTGGTTACTCACAACCCTTGGTGACTCATGACCTTTGGCACTCGTACCCTTTGGGACATTCCAACTGTTCAGCCTAACCGCCCATTCTCTGGAACGATCCGGACTGTCCACATAACCGACCCATTGGGACTTGATCCAATCCACTTGGAACGACTAAAGGCCATAACCCAATAGCCCATACAAGCCAAATGAACCCACGAAATTCCCATTTCCAGAACAAAGGGTAACCGATCCATGTATAAGACCCATCGGACCATCCGTCCGGTCGTCCATGAACCACAGTTTGTGGTTGGTTCCACGCGAACATGACCTTGGCCCTTACCAAGACATTCCGTGACCAAACCACCATATTCATCACGCAAATACATATTAGGAGAAGAAGAACCAGTATTGAAAAGAAGAAGGAAGAGATCCAGATGCAGTTGGACCAAAACCCAACCCATAACCACGATCATACCGATCAATGATTCATGGTGATGGTTCGCCAATAACATCCATTACCTGGAACGTCCATGAAGATAATAACCACGCCTTTATCAAGTCTTATCATTCACTTCCAGGAATGATAATATCCATTCATGGATCGTGCATCACCTCCCATGAACTTCCACGAAACAGTCTCTCCACGAACTTCCCCCTTTAAGGCTATATCACCCTTTGGGAGTGAAGTCCGGCCCTCTCTCTTCTTTTCTCATGATTTGCGTGTGTTATCAGACTCAGGAGAAAGGTTTGAGTGTTGATAACAATGATAAAAACCCATCAGAAGGTCGTTCTCAACTTCCCTCATGATCCCTCTCAAAACAGTCTCCATATCGCCTACACATGCATATCGATATTGGATTATTTAATCCGACTCTCTCTCCTTTTCTCTCTATATTTTCTTCTGTTTTTGATGTCTATTTTCGTTCCCAGGGTCCCCCTATTTATAGAGGACGAGGGGGTAAGTCTTGCCCCACGAACAGACACGACCTTTGGGTGAAAGGGCACCACTTGGTTGATAGGGTGCAACCCTTCACCACCCGCAACCCTTCGCCCATATCAGGCCCTTATTGGGTCGATACCAAGCCCAACCACGACCCAGACCCACCAGGCTTAGCCCATGGCCTAGCCCAAGGGTCCACCAGACCCCAACCACCATGGCCGGACCATCTTGGCCCGCCACCGGCCCGGACCCGGACCAACCGCCCAGAACCCAAACACTCCGTCCAGCTGAGATGAGCTGATCACCAGCTGGTCCAGATGACTGAGCTGGTAGCTCAGCTGAATGAGCTGACCTAGGTAGTGTTGAGCTGAGCTGAGCTTGGTCGAGCTATGTTTAGCTGGTCGAGCTGGCCGTACACTTGGTCCAGCTGCCAAAACACTTGTCTAGCTCTTTTGACTTGTTTCTTTCCCTCTCATTTGGTTAAGTCCTCATAAACTTAACCCATCCTGACCATGGGACGTTTGTAACTTGATCTAAATGATCCTTGGCTCATTTCCTCGAACCATGGTCAGTCACATGATCCTTATTCAGGATTGGGGATGCTACATGTTCCATGTCTTAGGTGCTTGCTTCAAACCGTAAAGAGCCTTTTTAGCATATATACTTTGTTTTCCTTCCCTGCAACATGAAAGCCTTCTGGTTGCAACACAAAGACATCCTCTTTTAGTTCACCATGTAGAAACGTTGTTTTTACGTCGAGGTGGCGTATCTCCCATCCTTCACAAGCTGCTAAAGCAATGATCAGACGAATCGTTTCAATCCGGGTTACATGAGCAAAAACCTCATCGTGGTTGACACCATGGCGCTGGACATATCCTTTTGCTACCAAGCGTGTTTTGTATTTGCTGATACTCCCATCTGCGCTCCGTTTGATCTTAAATATCCACTTTAAACCAATAGGCTTTATTCCTAAAGGAAGATCAACAAGCTCCCAAGAATCATTTTTCTCAATAGAAGAAATTTCATCTTTACATGCATCGATCCAGACTTTCAATTCTTTAGCCTCGGTAAAGTCCCATGGTTCTCGTTTATTTATCATCAGAAGTCGTTCACACTCAGTCTCAGCTATAAGAATGTAATCGTCTAAGTATGCCGGTTTGGTAGTAACTCGCGTAGATCGTCGTGGTTGTGTTTGCTCATGCTCGAATGCGCCATCGTTATCATTCTTTTCTTCTTCTTCTTCAACAGGGTTCTCATTCTCATTACGTGTTTGAGTAACATCTTCTGTATCAGGAACATATTCTTCTTCTCCTACTTCTTTTAAAACGCATCCAACCGTGAATGTATCATGACCAGTCTGAGATACTGATTTTCTACTCCAGTCCCATACTCTGTTTTCCTCGAAGATGACGTTGCGACTAACTACGGTCTTTCTGCTCATAGGATCAAACAAGCGGTAGGCTTTTGAACCAGGTTCAGTTCCCAAGTGAATCAAAGTTCTTGATCTGTCTTCAAGCTTTTTCCTTCTCACCGTGTCTGTCTTGGCATGACAAACACATCTGAAAACTCGGATGTGTGCAAGGTTTGGTTTACTCTCTCGTAGGACCTCATATGGTGTTCTTCCTTGTAGTGACCTTGTTGTGATCCTATTTATCAAATAGGTAGCATGCCTTACTGCTTGCCCCCAATAAACAGTGGGTACACTCATATGCTTTAGAATGCTTCTAGTCATCTCAAGAAGTGTGCGATTCCGTCTCTCTACGACACCATTCTGCTGTGGTGAATAAGGCGCTGTCAAATGTCTTCGGATACCATTCTTGTCGCAATAATCTTGAAAGTCTTGTGACATAAACTCACCACCTCGGTCTGTTCGAAGCCTTTTTAATGTTTCTTTTGTTTCTTGGTCAGCTAACGCTTTGAATCGTTTGAACTTGTCCAATGCTTCACTCTTCTCTTTTATCAATATGGTCCACATGTAACGGGAGTGATCATAGATGAGAACAAACACATATATTTAATGCGAAGGTGTCGGTGGTGTGTGATGCGCCCCGGTTCGAGCACCGACCTGCTTGGATCATGGACACGGCTCAAGATGGCGATTTTGTCGACCAGCTCAACTCAACCGAGGTTTTACCATCATATCATGATGATCATACCATGATTGAGCCAGGATCTAACTTGGAAAAGGAAGGATTTACTAAGTGGAAGCAACGATCAATTAACCTTAAAGATATCATGGGAAGCAGTAATGATATATGTTCATTGTTTGACTCATATATTCCAAACCACGAGGCTTCTATGCATGAAATCACTTGGATAATGTGCTCAGCTCAATTACAGAGTTCCTAGAAGAAGAATAATCTCAAATGGAGTACAGAAGAAGGATTTATGCCATTCACAAACCAGGTGATCTTCAGTTCTCGCGAATTCAGACATGTGCACATTCAGGTGAATTGGACCGACACTGCCTTGGAGCTGGATGAGCTAATTGACACTATCTTGGATGAACTGAATACTCAAGTGAGTTAGACTGAAACTATCCTAGACGAGCTGAGATGGATTGACACTCACTTGGACAAGCTAAGCAAGCAGGTTCGATCTTCCGAGCTGGTTTGACCACCCAAGAAGCTGGAATTGGCTAACCTTATTTCTGATTAACAACCGACTAATTCAATAATGCCAAAGGTGATTATTCATGTTCTAAATATCCAAGAAATCCTTGGGCTTGATGGTTTTCAAAAAGATTCAAAAACAGACTTGTTTGGGCCAAATGGAGAAACCGATCAAATTATGGCTAAGACAAAAGATGGATTTCGACCAGGCCTCAAGGGGACATGTCTTGGCCTATATCAGGAGAATATTATTCACCTTTAAAAGTCCTGGTCGTGGCTATATCAAGAGGCAGTTCAACTTTCAGTCAAAGACTTTATTTAGTCAAGTCTTTGTTTCTACTTTCAATGTCTTGTTTTTAGCACATTCTTCTTTGGATCTCTACAACTTCTAATCCTATAAATATGGCCTAAGAGCCACGAAATAAATCATTGAGTTTTCCCCTTTTATTTGAGTTTATCACTTTGTTCTTTGTTAAGAACACTTCATGGATTTCGACCAGCCTCAAGGGACAATGTTTTGGCCCATATCAGGAGCCATTATATCTAAATCATTCAAAGTCACTGAAGTCGTGGCAAATAATATATCAAGAAAGCATTCAAAACATACTTATATTCTAGATCAAAAGTCTTAGTCTTATGTTTGGTATTCTACAGTTTCTAGTTTCCACAAAAACTCATATAGTCTTTTCTTTGAACCACAAGTTAGAATAATAAATTACTGTAATCATACAGCACAGACAATTATCAGGAATTGTTTTCTTTTATCGAGTTAATATCTCTGTTGTTCACTTTGCATAGGAACATTTCTTAGTTTCTGGATGAGGTCTAATCTCAAGTTTCGAATCCTTCTCTTTGTTGGACCGGTGCAAATACAACATCGACAACGAATATACGAAGTCTTGGTAGTAATACATTGGGCCTCTGCAACCCTTTGGTTCAACATCAGATCCACCAGTCTCTCACCTAATTGGCAGCAACAGTCAATAATCTCCTTAGTACCGAGAAAAGATGATCCAATAAAACTGCTACAACGTCTACCCTCGTCGATCTTAGAGACAGATAATCAAAGTGGTATCAGAAGCCACTCAACGGTACTAGTCTATTTCATCTTCTCATCTTCCATTTAAAATTTCTTCAAACACTTTTCTTACTTTCTATCTATGAAATCTGAGGCCCCTTCATTACCTACTCCACACACCACATATATAAAAAAAATTAAAAAAATAAAAATAAAATAATAAAAAGAAAAAGAAAAAGATCGAAAAAAAGAGTTTTCAAAGATTCGAAAAATCTGATACTTGTGGTTGGTCGAGTGGGAAGAGAAAGCCTGCTGGGAGGAGAAAACACTCCGGCCTTTGAGGAGGTAAAGCCAGGACTCCAATCTAAAATTTTTCTATCTTTATCTCATCCTCATTGTTTGTTGCTTATGGGAAAACCCCATTGGAAATTTGGATTGTCTTTCTTAGAACTTATGAGAAAGAAACTTGAGTGTTATCCTTAAAATCAGAGAATGACAACACGTCGATCGTGGGATGAGATAACACAACATTGAGTAGTGTGAGGATTTATATTCACTAACTTCTTGCGTGTTCGAGATTTCAGGTTACTGATGTATTGTCTTTCTCAAGGAGAAGTAACAAGGGCAGGTCAGAAGCCACGAATTCTAAATCTCAAACCTCTTTAAATATACCCATTGAATCTATTCGATAGATTTTGTTAGTGCTGCAGGAACAGCCATCCTATAGAGAGTAAAAACAACCAGAGATAATGGCTGCTCCAAAGAGGCAACCTATTATCAATCTTTGTATGCACACAATTGTGGAAAACTTTGTGAAGGAAGTGACAAAGCCCCTCCAAAGGACGTCAACAAGAGCCAAAGAATGAGCCACTTCCACACGTGTCTTCAAGTAGCTGAAGCTCATCTCTTCGTCGAATCAGCAAGAAAAGCCAAAGGTAAATCGAAAACAATATCTTTGAAGAGTTATTAAAATTTTTTTTCAGATCTTTTACCTACTTTATGCAACTATGAGAGAAGAGATAAGTGAATAAGCATTGACATCACTTTGATGAGAGATTAAATGTGAATCTTCCTTCTCACGTTGAACCTGACGTTTGTGTTAGAGAATGAAGCAAGCTTAATGTAGAACTAATTGTTTTAGCAACGGAGCTTCCGAGTAGTCGTTTGTCGTCTTGGTCTCCACAATGGTTGCTTGAGGCCAAGAGAGCCTACTGAGACTTCGTCACAGGCATGCCATGTCTTGCACTATGATATCCTTTGGATATGCGATGCGGTCGCATGGGATCCGTATCTTTGACTGTGGATGACCGAACCTGATCCTCAGTCTTTGATGAGGAGAGAGCAACAAGCGAGATCATATGCCGCATGTGCTATGTGAGAATCTATCACTTGCTTTGTGACCTCCCCTGTGCACAGAGCTGACGGCTCCGGTTGCATCTCTCCGCCGCTGCTCCTTTGGCTCCTGATCTGTGCACCAAGTCGAACCGTGAGAAGACATTGACCATTATGATTATGATCTCATCTCTGCCTGATATGCTTGTGCAGAGATCAGTAGCGTCGATTGATATAACTCGTTTTGTCTTGAAAAGATGAAACGAATTTGTGTGTTATCATAATTCTGTTTTTGATAACATGATTAGATTCTTTCAAATCTATCATAACCTGATGAACTTCGTTGCATCATTAACGTTTCAAAATGATAGGCATCAACGGTCTGGATCTTGATTTTGAGCTCTGTGATCAGTTCTTGAAGCAGAGTGCAATTGATGCGGCTTTGTGATCATTTTATGAAAAGTCTCTTGAGATTTGATTTGAACAGCAACTACGGACTTTGTGTAGAAAATCTTTATGATCGCGTTGTTTGCAAAGAAAATCAGTTGATCTGAGTTCTTGCTAGACATTGCATGATGCACTGGATGATATTATTTGCCATGCCTCTGTGCCTTGAACAAAATTTTTGGTAAGAAGTTGCTGGAACATGAATCACTGTATGTGATTAGAACTGAAATGATTTATTGTGATGCAATTGATTCCTTGCTTGATTTTGTTTTTTGCAGCCTGATCTTGTGTGTTTTGAAGACTGATAGAGATTGCACTTTTCTGATATCATTTCGAGATAATCTGTGATTGTATTTGAGCTCTGATGAGTAGTTTGTGGTTTACAACACTTTCTGGTTTGAAAAACATCTGCTAGCAGTTCTACTTGATAGTTAATTCTCAATCTGACTAAGCTTGTGTGTTCAGATGATCTTGAGCAGGAGTGATGCCGTCTTGGAAACGAATACTATTGCTTGCATATCTATGATAAAATCTGCTGGCCTGCTAATGTGTAACTTCTGATGTGCAGTGCTGACAGGCTGTAAAAATGTTGTGCTACTTGTTCTTGGAAAAGATATCTTGATTTATGATTTAAACAAGTATTTGTCTTGCACATTTCATCCTGGTATTTTAGTGTGTTGTTTTGAGTATCCAGGAAAGACAGGTTCAGCCTCTGAGAAATGAAAGCAATGACCGTGTTCAACAGCCTGAGATTTGGAGAAGCTTTGTTGTTCAAACTGGCCACCTTGGAGATGCCAGCGACACTCAGGTTCAGTCCAAAGCAAATATCTCGGCGTACAGAAGGTCTTTTGTCTTGAATCCAATTTTCCTGGAAAGCCAAATCAACAAGGATTTACTGAGGCCTGGAATCACATGAAAAGCTTCAGTAATGAAGAAGTTATGAATTTTCCAAATCAGAGGTTCTTCAGTCCATCTATCCGCGAAGTACCAGATTTCTAAAGGAGATTCAGGCCCAAGAAAGAAGCGTCCTAAGCCAAAAACCGATCCTCATGAACCATGGTGTTACTCAGTCATTCTCCTGTCTAAACCAAAAGGCACTGTAAGGATCATGAGTTGATTGTCTCTACTCTTCATGAAAGTATTTTGAAACCGAGAATTTCAAGGAGAAAACATATTCTTACTTGGTTGAAAAACGTTTTGCTCAAACCTTTTCATAAATTGTTTTCACTGAGTTTTGCTTTGAAAGAGATTTGGCGTAGGAACAAGCATGAACCAAAATTGCTCAGGCCAAAAGATCATTTTGATTTCGTTCATGAAGAAAATCTTTTTAAATTTGGCATTGTCTCTTGCTTTTCCTATCAGTTTGACACCTTGGCCAAATTTTGAACTTGATAAACCAATTTTTGGTGATCAGTTTACTTGCTTGATGATTGCCCACGTGCTTGATGATTATCCTAAGAGCTTGGATCATGTTTTTGATGTCTTAAGGATAGAGAAAACCCTTTGATTATTTCTTTCGCAGATTTGATGTGGTTTCTCTAGTTGTTTTGAAAGTGCAGGATATAAAGGATCAGTTTCAGATGGAAGCAAGCAGAGGAGAATGACACCACACTTGTGCTCTTGGAACATGGAACTGGAAATACTTGAGGGAAATAAGTTCAAAACTCCAAGGAAGTTTCTTTCCAAATTTATCCTTCATTGAATTTTACTTGTTTTCAAAATTCTTTTTGTCTGATTCATTTTCTTTTGTTTCAGGTAAAATGGATTTGAGGTCAAATCCTTTAGAAGAGGGAGGGAATGATGCGCCTCGGTTCGAGCACCGACCTGCTTGGATCATGGACACGGCTCAAGATGGCGATTTTGTCGACCAGCTCGACTCAACCGAGGTTTTACCATCATATCATGATGATCATACCATGATTGAGCCAGGATCTAACTTGGAAAAGGAAGGATTTACTAAGTGGAAGCAACGATCAATTAACCTTAAAGATATCATTGAAAGCAGTAATGATATATGTTCATTGTTTGACTCATATCTTCCAAATCACGAGGCTTCTACGCATGAAATCACTTGGAGAATGTTCTCAACTCAAATTATGGAGCTCCTTAAGAAGAATCAGATCAAACGGAGTTCATATGTGGGAGTTATGCCATTTACAAACCAGGTGATCCTCAGTTCTCGCGAATTCAGACATGTGCGCATTCAGGTGAGCTGGACCGACACTGCCTTAGAGCTGGATGAGCTAATGGACACTATATTGGATGAGCTTAATACTCAAGTGAGTTGGACTGACATTATTCTAGGCGAGCTGAGCTGGATTGACACTCACTTGGACGAGCTGAGCGAGCTAGTTCGATCTTCCGAGCTGGTTCGACCACCCAAGAAGCTTGAATTGGCTAACCTTATTTCTGATGAACCAACGACCAATTCAATAATTCCAAAGATTCAAAAACAGACTTGTTTGGGCCAAATGGAGAAACCGATCAAATTTTGGCTAAGGCAAAAGATGGATTTCGACCAGGCCTCAAGGGGACATGTTTTGGCCCATATCAGGAGCATATTCTTCACCTTTCAAAGTCCTGGTCGTGGCTATATCAAGAGGCATTCAAAAAACATACTTATTTCTAGTCAAAAGTCTTAGTCTTTGTTTGTGTTTTCTAAGTTTCTAGTTTTCCACAAAAACTCTTAGTCTTTCTTTGACTACAAGTAGTATAAATATGTAATCATAAGCCACGAAATAAATCAGATTGTTTTCCCCTTTTTATGAGTTTATCTCTTTGTTCTTTGCTTAGAACATTTCTTAGTTTCTTTGGTGAGGTTATCTCCAAGTTTTCGATCCTTTCTTTTGTTGGACCGGTGC
>CAJHQQ010004126.1:0-32480 GCA_905132885.1 Moricandia moricandioides
TTCTACTCTGATTTATGAGTCCAAATCAAGCTTCTTACATCGTGATTCATTCTGGTTTTATTAGTATCAAGAAGAAATTGCCAAATCTCCAAACAGGGCAAACTGGAATCACTTCGGTTAAAAGTGGGATAACTTCTTCATCATAACTCCAATGATATTGATTCAACTTCAGGGTGATTCTACACTGATTAATGAGTCCAAATCAAGCTTCTTACATCGTGATTCATTCTGGTTTTATTAGTATCAAGAATAAATTCCCAAATCTCCAAACAGGGCAAACTGGAATCACTTCGGTTAAAAGTGGGATAACTTCTTCATCATAACTCCTATGATATTGATTCAACTTCAGGGTGATTCTACACTGATTTATGAGTCCAAATCAAGCTTCTTACATCGTGATTCATTCTGGTTTTATTAGTATCAAGAAGAAATTGCCAAATCTCCAAACAGGGCAAACTGGAATCACTTCGGTTAAAAGTGGGATAACTTCTTCATCATAACTCCAATGATATTGATTCAACTTCAGGGTGATTCTACACTGATTAATGAGTCCAAATCAAGCTTCTTACATCGTGATTCATTCTGGTTTTATTAGTATCAAGAATAAATTGCCAAATCTCCAAACAGGACAAACTGGAATCACTTCGGTTAAAAGTGGGATAACTTCTTCATCATAACTCCAATGATATTGATTCAACTTCAGGGTGATTCTACACTGATTTATGAGTCCAATCAAGCTTCTTACATCGTGATTCATTCTGGTTTTATTAGTATCAAGAAGAAATTGCCAAATCTCCAAACAGGGCAAACTGGAATCACTTCGGTTAAAAGTGGGATAACTTCTTCATCATAACTCCAATGATATTGATTCAACTTCAGGGTGATTCTACACTGATTAATGAGTCCAAATCAAGCTTCTTACATCGTGATTCATTCTGGTTTTATTAGTATCAAGAATAAATTGCCAAATCTCCAAACAGGGCAAACTGGAATCACTTCGGTTAAAAGTGGGATAACTTCTTCATCATAACTCCAATGATATTGATTCAACTTCAGGGTGATTCTACACTGATTTATGAGTCCAAATCAAGCTTCTTACATCGTGATTCATTCTGGTTTTATTAGTATCAAGAAGAAATTGCCAAATCTCCAAACAGGGCAAACTGGAATCACTTCGGTTAAAAGTGGGATAACTTCTTCATCATAACTCCAATGATATTGATTCAACTTCAGGGTGATTCTACACTGATTTATGAGTCCAAATCAAGCTTCTTACATCGTGATTCATTCTGGTTTTATTAGTATCAAGAAGAAATTGCCAAATCTCCAAACAGGGCAAACTGGAATCACTTCGGTTAAAAGTGGGATAACTTCTTCATCATAACTCCTATGATATTGATTCAACTTCAGGGTGATTCTACACTGATTTATGAGTCCAAATCAAGCTTCTTACATCGTGATTCATTCTGGTTTTATTAGTATCAAGAAGAAATTGCCAAATCTCCAAACAGGGCAAACTGGAATCACTTCGGTTAAAAGTGGGATAACTTCTTCATCATAACTCCAATGATATTGATTCAACTTCAGGGTGATTCTACACTGATTTATGAGTCCAAATCAAGCTTCTTACATCGTGATTCATTCTGGTTTTATTAGTATCAAGAAGAAATTGCCAAATCTCCAAACAGGGCAAACTGGAATCACTTCGGTTAAAAGTGGGATAACTTCTTCATCATAACTCCAATGATCTTGATTCAACTTCAGGGTGATTCTACACTGATTTATGAGTCCAAATCAAGCTTCTTACATCGTGATTCATTCTGGTTTTATTAGTATCAAGAAGAAATTGCCAAATCTCCAAACAGGGCAAACTGGAATCACTTCGGTTAAAAGTGGGATAACTTCTTCATCATAACTCCTATGATCTTGAGTCAACTTCAGGGTGATTCTACACTGATTTATGAGTCCAAATCAAGCTTCTTACATCGTGATTCATTCTGGTTTTATTAGTATCAAGAAGAAATTGCCAAATCTCCAAACAGGGCAAACTGGAATCACTTCGGTTAAAAGTGGGATAACTTCTTCATCATAACTCCTATGATCTTGATTCAACTTCAGGGTGATTCTACACTGATTTATGAGTCCAAATCAAGCTTCTTACATCGTGATTCATTCTGGTTTTATTAGTATCAAGAAGAAATTGCCAAATCTCCAAACAGGGCAAACTGGAATCACTTCGGTTAAAAGTGGGATAACTTCTTCATCATAACTCCTATGATATTGATTCAACTTCAGGGTGATTCTACACTGATTTATGAGTCCAAATCAAGCTTCTTACATCGTGATTCATTCTGGTTTTATTAGTATCAAGAAGAAATTGCCAAATCTCCAAACAGGGCAAACTGGAATCACTTCGGTTAAAAGTGGGATAACTTCTTCATCATAACTCCAATGATATTGATTCAACTTCAGGGTGATTCTACACTGATTTATGAGTCCAAATCAAGCTTCTTACATCGTGATTCATTCTGGTTTTATTAGTATCAAGAAGAAATTGCCAAATCTCCAAACAGGGCAAACTGGAATCACTTCGGTTAAAAGTGGGATAACTTCTTCATCATAACTCCTATGATATTGATTCAACTTCAGGGTGATTCTACACTGATTTATGAGTCCAAATCAAGCTTCTTACATCGTGATTCATTCTGGTTTTATTAGTATCAAGAAGAAATTGCCAAATCTCCAAACAGGGCAAACTGGAATCACTTCGGTTAAAAGTGGGATAACTTCTTCATCATAACTCCAATGATATTGATTCAACTTCAGGGTGATTCTACACTGATTTATGAGTCCAAATCAAGCTTCTTACATCGTGATTCATTCTGGTTTTATTAGTATCAAGAAGAAATTGCCAAATCTCCAAACAGGGCAAACTGGAATCACTTCGGTTAAAAGTGGGATAACTTCTTCATCATAACTCCAATGATATTGATTCAACTTCAGGGTGATTCTACACTGATTTATGAGTCCAAATCAAGCTTCTTACATCGTGATTCATTCTGGTTTTATTAGTATCAAGAAGAAATTGCCAAATCTCCAAACAGGGCAAACTGGAATCACTTCGGTTAAAAGTGGGATAACTTCTTCATCATAACTCCAATGATCTTGATTCAACTTCAGGGTGATTCTACACTGATTTATGAGTCCAAATCAAGCTTCTTACATCGTGATTCATTCTGGTTTTATTAGTATCAAGAAGAAATTGCCAAATCTCCAAACAGGGCAAACTGGAATCACTTCGGTTAAAAGTGGGATAACTTCTTCATCATAACTCCTATGATCTTGATTCAACTTCAGGGTGATTCTACACTGATTTATGAGTCCAAATCAAGCTTCTTACATCGTGATTCATTCTGGTTTTATTAGTATCAAGAAGAAATTGCCAAATCTCCAAACAGGGCAAACTGGAATCACTTCGGTTAAAAGTGGGATAACTTCTTCATCATAACTCCAATGATATTGATTCAACTTCAGGGTGATTCTACACTGATTAATGAGTCCAAATCAAGCTTCTTACATCGTGATTCATTCTGGTTTTATTAGTATCAAGAAGAAATTGCCAAATCTCCAAACAGGGCAAACTGGAATCACTTCGGTTAAAAGTGGGATAACTTCTTCATCATAACTCCAATGATATTGATTCAACTTCAGGGTGATTCTACACTGATTTATGAGTCCAAATCAAGCTTCTTACATCGTGATTCATTCTGGTTTTATTTAGTATCAAGAAGAAATTGCCAAATCTCCAAACAGGGCAAACTGGAATCACTTCGGTTAAAAGTGGGATAACTTCTTCATCATAACTCCAATGATATTGATTCAACTTCAGGGTGATTCTACACTGATTTATGAGTCCAAATCAAGCTTCTTACATCGTGATTCATTCTGGTTTTATTAGTATCAAGAAGAAATTGCCAAATCTCCAAACAGGGCAAACTGGAATCACTTCGGTTAAAAGTGGGATAACTTCTTCATCATAACTCCAATGATATTGATTCAACTTCAGGGTGATTCTACACTGATTTAATGAGTCCAAATCAAGCTTCTTACATCGTGATTCATTCTGGTTTTATTAGTATCAAGAAGAAATTGCCCAAATCTCCAAACAGGGCAAACTGGAATCACTTCGGTTAAAAGTGGGATAACTTCTTCATCATAACTCCTATGATCTTGAGTCAACTTCAGGGTGATTCTACACTGATTTATGAGTCCAAATCAAGCTTCTTACATCGTGATTCATTCTGGTTTTATTAGTATCAAGAAGAAATTGCCAAATCTCCAAACAGGGCAAACTGGAATCACTTCGGTTAAAAGTGGGATAACTTCTTCATCATAACTCCAATGATATTGATTCAACTTCAGGGTGATTCTACACTGATTTATGAGTCCAAATCAAGCTTCTTACATCGTGATTCATTCTGGTTTTATTAGTATCAAGAAGAAATTGCCAAATCTCCAAACAGGGCAAACTGGAATCACTTCGGTTAAAAGTGGGATAACTTCTTCATCATAACTCCAATGATATTGATTCAACTTCAGGGTGATTCTACACTGATTTATGAGTCCAAATCAAGCTTCTTACATCGTGATTCATTCTGGTTTTATTAGTATCAAGAAGAAATTGCCAAATCTCCAAACAGGGCAAACTGGAATCACTTCGGTTAAAAGTGGGATAACTTCTTCATCATAACTCCTATGATATTGATTCAACTTCAGGGTGATTCTACACTGATTTATGAGTCCAAATCAAGCTTCTTACATCGTGATTCATTCTGGTTTTATTAGTATCAAGAAGAAATTGCCAAATCTCCAAACAGGGCAAACTGGAATCACTTCGGTTAAAAGTGGGATAACTTCTTCATCATAACTCCAATGATATTGATTCAACTTCAGGGTGATTCTACACTGATTTATGAGTCCAAATCAAGCTTCTTACATCGTGATTCATTCTGGTTTTATTAGTATCAAGAAGAAATTGCCAAATCTCCAAACAGGGCAAACTGGAATCACTTCGGTTAAAAGTGGGATAACTTCTTCATCATAACTCCAATGATATTGATTCAACTTCAGGGTGATTCTACACTGATTTATGAGTCCAAATCAAGCTTCTTACATCGTGATTCATTCTGGTTTTATTAGTATCAAGAAGAAATTGCCAAATCTCCAAACAGGGCAAACTGGAATCACTTCGGTTAAAAGTGGGATAACTTCTTCATCATAACTCCAATGATATTGATTCAACTTCAGGGTGATTCTACACTGATTTATGAGTCCAAATCAAGCTTCTTACATCGTGATTCATTCTGGTTTTATTAGTATCAAGAAGAAATTGCCAAATCTCCAAACAGGGCAAACTGGAATCACTTCGGTTAAAAGTGGGATAACTTCTTCATCATAACTCCTATGATATTGATTCAACTTCAGGGTGATTCTACACTGATTTATGAGTCCAAATCAAGCTTCTTACATCGTGATTCATTCTGGTTTTATTAGTATCAAGAAGAAATTGCCAAATCTCCAAACAGGGCAAACTGGAATCACTTCGGTTAAAAGTGGGATAACTTCTTCATCATAACTCCAATGATATTGATTCAACTTCAGGGTGATTCTACACTGATTTATGAGTCCAAATCAAGCTTCTTACATCGTGATTCATTCTGGTTTTATTAGTATCAAGAAGAAATTGCCAAATCTCCAAACAGGGCAAACTGGAATCACTTCGGTTAAAAGTGGGATAACTTCTTCATCATAACTCCTATGATATTGATTCAACTTCAGGGTGATTCTACACTGATTTAATGAGTCCAAATCAAGCTTCTTACATCGTGATTCATTCTGGTTTTATTAGTATCAAGAAGAAATTGCCAAATCTCCAAACAGGGCAAACTGGAATCACTTCGGTTAAAAGTGGGATAACTTCTTCATCATAACTCCTATGATCTTGAGTCAACTTCAGGGTGATTCTGACACTGATTTATGAGTCCAAATCAAGCTTCTTACATCGTGATTCATTCTGGTTTTATTAGTATCAAGAAGAAATTGCCAAATCTCCAAACAGGGCAAACTGGAATCACTTCGGTTAAAAGTGGGATAACTTCTTCATCATAACTCCAATGATATTGATTCAACTTCAGGGTGATTCTACACTGATTTATGAGTCCAAATCAAGCTTCTTACATCGTGATTCATTCTGGTTTTATTAGTATCAAGAAGAAATTGCCCAAATCTCCAAACAGGGCAAACTGGAATCACTTCGGTTAAAAGTGGGATAACTTCTTCATCATAACTCCAATGATATTGATTCAACTTCAGGGTGATTCTAAACTGATTTAATGAGTCCAAATCAAGCTTCTTACATCGTGATTCATTCTGGTTTTATTAGTATCAAGAAGAAATTGCCAAATCTCCAAACAGGGTAAACTGGAATCACTTCGGTTAAAAGTGGGATAACTTCTTCATCATAAGTCTAATGATATTGATTCAACTTCAGGATGATTCTACACTGATTTATGAGTCCAAATCAAGCTTCTTACATCGTGATTCATTCTGGTTTTATTTGTATCAAGAAGAAATTGCCAAATCTCCAAACAGGGCAAACTGGAATCACTTCGGTTAAAAGTGGGATAACTTCTTCATCATAACTCCAATGATATTGATTCAACTTCAGGGTGATTCTACACTGATTAATGAGTCCAAATCAAGCTTCTTACATCGTGATTCATTCTGGTTTTATTAGTATCAAGAATAAATTCCCAAATCTCCAAACAGGGCAAACTGGAATCACTTCGGTTAAAAGTGGGATAACTTCTTCATCATAACTCCTATGATCTTGAGTCAACTTCAGGGTGATTCTACACTGATTTATGAGTCCAAATCAAGCTTCTTACATCGTGATTCATTCTGGTTTTATTAGTATCAAGAAGAAATTGCCAAATCTCCAAACAGGGCAAACTGGAATCACTTCGGTTAAAAGTGGGATAACTTCTTCATCATAACTCCAATGATATTGATTCAACTTCAGGGTGATTCTACACTGATTAATGAGTCCAAATCAAGCTTCTTACATCGTGATTCATTCTGGTTTTATTAGTATCAAGAAGAAATTCCCAAATCTCCAAACAGGGCAAACTGGAATCACTTCGGTTAAAAGTGGGATAACTTCTTCATCATAACTCCAATGATATTGATTCAACTTCAGGATGATTCTACACTGATTTATGAGTCCAGATCAAGTTTCTTACATCGTGATTCATTCTGGTTTTATTTGTATCAAGAAGAAATTGCCAAATCTCCAAACAGGGCAAACTGGAATCACTTCGGTTAAAAGTGGGATAACTTCTTCATCATAACTCCAATGATATTGATTCAACTTCAGGGTGATTCTACACTGATTTATGAGTCCAAATCAAGCTTCTTACATCGTGATTCATTCTGGTTTTATTAGTATCAAGAAGAAATTGCCAAATCTCCAAACAGGGCAAACTGGAATCACTTCGGTTAAAAGTGGGATAACTTCTTCATCATAACTCCAATGATATTGATTCAACTTCAGGGTGATTCTACACTGATTAATGAGTCCAAATCAAGCTTCTTACATCGTGATTCATTCTGGTTTTATTAGTATCAAGAATAAATTCCCAAATCTCCAAACAGGGCAAACTGGAATCACTTCGGTTAAAAGTGGGATAACTTCTTCATCATAAGTCCAATGATATTGATTCAACTTCAGGGTGATTCTACACTGATTTATGAGTCCAAATCAAGCTTCTTACATCGTGATTCATTCTGGTTTTATTTGTATCAAGA
Source organism: Moricandia moricandioides (assembly GCA_905132885.1). NCBI lineage: Eukaryota > Viridiplantae > Streptophyta > Magnoliopsida > Brassicales > Brassicaceae > Moricandia > Moricandia moricandioides. The sequence goes on from CAJHQQ010004126.1 coordinate 7,867, forward strand.
AGAAATTGCCAAATCTCCAAACAGGGCAAACTGGAATCACTTCGGTTAAAAGTGGGATAACTTCTTCATCATAACTCCAATGATATTGATTCAACTTCAGGGTGATTCTACACTGATTAATGAGTCCAAATCAAGCTTCTTACATCGTGATTCATTATGGTTTTATTAGTATCAAGAATAAATTGTCAAATCTCCAAACATGGCAAACTGGAATCACTTCGGTTAAAAGTGGGATAACTTCTTCATCATAAGTCCAATGATATTGATTCAACTTTAGGATGATTCTAAACTGATTTATGAGTCCAGATCAAATTTCTTACATCGTGATTCATTCTGGTTTTATTTTTATCAAGAAGAAATTGCCAAAATCTCTAAATAGGATAAACTGGAATCACTACGGTTAAAAGTGGGATAACTTCTTCATCATAAGTCCAATGATCTTGAGTCAACTTCAGGGTGATTTTACACTGATTTATGAGTCCAAATCAAGCTTCTTACATCGTGATTCATTCTGGTTTTATTTGTATCAAGAAGAAATTGCCAAATCTCCAAACAGGGCAAACTGGAATCACTTCGATTAAAATTGGGATAACTTCTTCATCATAATTCCTATGATCTTGAGTCAACTTCAGGGTGATTCTACACTGATTTATGAGTCCAAATCAAGCTTCTTACATCGTGATTCATTCTGGTTTTATTAGTATCAAGAAGAAATTGCCAAATCTCCAAACAGGGCAAACTGGAATCACTTCGGTTAAAAGTGGGATAACTTCTTCATCATAACTCCAATGATATTGATTCAACTTCAGGGTGATTCTACACTGATTAATGAGTCCAAATCAAGCTTCTTACATCGTGATTCATTCTGGTTTTATTAGTATCAAGAAGAAATTCCCAAATCTCCAAACAGGGCAAACTGGAATCACTTCGGTTAAAAGTGGGATAACTTCTTCATCATAAGTCCAATGATATTGATTCAACTTCAGGGATGATTCTAAACTGATTTATGAGTCCAAATCAAGTTTCTTACATCGTGATTCATTCTGGTTTTATTTGTATCAAGAAGAAATTGCCAAATCTCCAAACAGGGTAAACTGGAATCACTTCGGTTAAAAGTGGGATAACTTCTTCATCATAAGTCCAATGATATTGATTCCACTTCAGGATGATTCTACACTGATTTATGAGTCCAAATCAAGCTTCTTACATCGTGATTCATTCTGGTTTTATTTGTATCAAGAAAAAATTGCCAAATCTCCAAACAGGGCAAACTGGAATCACTTCGTTAAAAGTTGGGATTAATTTCTTCATCATAACTCCAATGATATTTATTCAACTTCAGGGTGATTCTACACTGATTAATGAGTCCAAATCAAGCTTCTTACATCGTGATTCATTCTGGTTTTATTAGTATCAAGAATAAATTCCCAAATCTCTGAACATGGCAAACTAGAATCAGTTCGGTTAAAAGTGGGATAACTCCTTCATCATAAGTCCAATGATATTGATTCAACTTCAGGATGATTCTACACTGATTTATGATTCCAAATCAAGCTTCTTGCATCGTGATTCATTCTGGTTTTATTTGTATCAAGAAGAAATTGCCAAATCTCCAAACAGGGCAAACTGGAATCACTTTGGTTAAAACTGGGATAACTTCTTCATCATAACTCCAATGATATTGATTCAACTTCAGGGTGATTCTACACTGATTAATGAGTCCAAATGAAGCTTCTTACATCGTGATTCATTCTGGTTTTATTAGTATCAAGAATAAATTCCCAAATCTCCAAACAGGACAAACTAGAATCACTTTGGTTAAAAGTGGGATAACTTCTACATCATAAGTCCTATGATCTTGAGTCAACTTTAGGGTGATTTTACACTGATTTATGAGTCCAAATCAAGCTTCTTATATCGTGATTCATTCTGGTTTTATTAGTATCAAGAAGAAATTTCCAAATCTCCAAACAGGGCAAACTGGAATCATTTCGGTTAAAAGTGAGATAACTTCTTCATCATAACTCCAATGATATTGATTCAACTTCATGGTGATTCTACACTGATTAATGAGTCCAAATCAAGCTTCTTACATCTTGATTCATTGTGTTTTTATTAGTATCAAGAATAAATTCCCAAATCTCCAAACAGGACAAACTAGAATCACTTCGGTTAAAAGTGGGATAACTTCTTCATCATAAGTCCAATGATATTGATTCAACTTCAGGATGATTCTAAACTGATTTATGAGTCCAGATCAAGTTTCTTACATCGTGATTCATTCTGGTTTTATTTTTATCAAGAAGAAATTGCCAAATCTCCGAACAGGGTAAACTGGAATCACTACGGTTAAAAGTGGGATAACTTCTTCATCATAACTCCTACGATCTTGAGTAAACTTCAGGGTTAATCGACACTGATTTATGAGTCCAAATCAAGCTTCTTACATCGTGATTCATTCTGGTTTTATTAGTATCAAGAAGAAATTGCCAAATCTCTAAACATGGCAAACTGGAATCACTTCGGTTAAAAGTGGGATAACTTCTTCATCATAACTCCAATGATATTGATTCAATTTCAGGGTGATTCTACACTGATTAATGAGTCCAAATCAAGCTTCTTACATCGTGATTCATTCTGGTTTTATTTGTATCAAGAAGAAATTGCCAAATCTTCAAACAGGGCAAACTGGAATCACTTCAGTTAAGCGTGGGATAACTTCTTCATCATAACTCCAATGATATTGATTCAACTTCAGGGTGATTCTACACTGATTAATGAGTCCAAATGAAGCTTCTTACATCGTGATTCATTCTGGTTTTATTAGTATCAAGAATAAATTCCCAAATCTCCAAACAGGGCAAACTGGAATCACTTCGGTTAAAAGTGGGATAACTTCTTCATCAAAACTCCTATGATCTTGAGTCAACTTTGGGGTGATTCGACACTGATTTATGAGTCCAAATCAAGATTATTACATCGTGATTCATTCTGGTTTTATTAGTATCAAGAATAAATTCCCAAATCTCCAAACAGGGCAAACTGGAATCACTTCGGTTAAAAGTGGGATAACTTCTTCATCATAAGTCCAATGATATTGATTCAACTTCAGGATTATTCTAAACTGATTTACGAGTCCAGATCAAGCTTCTTACATCGTGATTCATTCATATTTTATTTGTATCAAGAAGAAATTGCCAAATCTCCAAACAAGGTAAACTGGAATCACTACGGTTAAAAGTGGGATAACTTCTTCATCATAAGTCCAATGATATTGATTCAACTTCAGGATGATTCTACACTGATTAATGAGTCCAAATCAAGCTTCTTACATCGTGATTCATTCTTGTTTTATTTGTATCAAGAATAAATTCCCAAATCTCCAAACAGGGCAAACTGGAATCACTTCGGTTAAAAGTGGAATAACTTCTTCATCATAACTCCAATGATATTGATTCAACTTCAGGGTGATTCTACACTGATTAATGAGTCCAAATCAAGCTTCTTACATCGTGATTCATTCTGGTTTTATTAGTATCAAGAATAAATTCCCAAATCTCCAAACAGGGCAAACTAGAATCACTTCGGTTAAAAGTGGGATAACTTCTTCATCATAAGTCCAATAATATTGATTCAACTTCAGGATGATTCTAAACTGATCTATGATTCCAGATCAAGTTTCTTACATCGTGATTCATTCTGGTTTTATTTGTATTAAGAAAAAATTGCCAAATCTTCAAACAGGATAAACTGGAATCACTACGGTTAAAAGTGGGATAACTTCTTCATCATAAGTCCAATGATATTGATTCAACTTCAGGATAATTCTACACTGGTTTATGAGTCCAAATCAAGCTTCTTACATCGTGATTCATTCTGATTTTATTAGTATCAAGAATAAATTCCCAAATCTCCAAACAGGACAAACTGGAATCACTTCGGTTAAAAGTGAGATAACTTCTTTATCATAAGTCCAATGATATTGATTCAACTTCAGGATTATTCTAAACTGATTTATGAGTCCAGATCAAGTTTCTTACATCGTGATTCATTCTGGTTTTATTTGTATCAAGAAGAAATTGCCAAATCTCCAGACAGGGTAAACTAGAATCACCACGGTTAAAAGTGGGATAACTTCTTCATCATAACTCCAATGATATTGATTCAACTTCAGGGTGATTCTACAGTGATTAATGAGTCCAAATCAAGCTTCTTACATCGTGATTCATTCTGGTTTTATTAGTATCAAGAATAAATTCCCAAATCTCCAAACAGGGCAAACAGGAATCACTTCGGTTAAAAGTGGGATAACTTCTTCATCATAAGTCCAATGATATTGATTCAACTTCAGGATGATTCTACACTGATTTATGAGTCCAAATCAAGCTAGTTACATCTTGATTCATTCTGGTTTTATTTTTATCAAGAAGAAATTGCCAAATCTCCAAACAGGATAAACTGGAATCACTTCGGTTAAAAGTGGGATAACTTCTTCATCATAAGTCCAATGATATTGATTCAACTTCAGGGTTATTCGACACTTATTTATGAGTCCAAATCAAGCTTCTTACATCCTGATTCATTCTGGTTTTATTAGTATCAAGAAGAAATTGCCAAATCTCCAAACAGGGCAAACTGGAATCACTTCGGTTAAAAGTGGGATAACTTCTTCATCATAACTCCTATGATCTTGAGTCAATTTCAGGGTGATTCTACACTGATTAATGAGTCCAAACAAAGCTTCTTACATCGTGATTCATTCTGGTTTTATTAGTATCAAGAATAAATTCCCAAATCTCCAAACAGGGCAAACTGGAATCACTTCGGTTAAAAGTGGGATAACTTCTTCATCATAACTCCTATGATCTTGAGTCAACTTCAGGGTGATTCGACACTGATTTATGAGTCCAAATCAAGATTCTTACATCGTGATTCATTCTGGTTTTATTAGTATCAAGAATAAATTTCCAAATCTCCAAACAGGACAAACTGGAATCACTTAGGTTAAAAGTGGGATAACTTCTTCATCATAACTCCTATGATCTTGAGTCAACTTCATGGTGATTTGACACTGATTTTTGAGTCCAAATCAAGCTTCTTACATCGTGATTCCTTCTGGTTTTATTAGTATCAAGAAGAAATTGTCAAATCTCCAAACATGGCAAACTGGAATCATTTCGGTTAAAAGTGGGATAACTTCTTCATCATAACTCCAATGATATTGATTCAATTTCAGGGTGATTCTACACTGATTAATGAGTCCAAATCAAGCTTCTTACATCGGAGGAGGGGATGATGTAACCATGGCCGAGCCAGCTGATCATCAAACAAAGGACAAACCAGGATGGAAGAAAAGCGGGCATACTGAGCTAACACCAGCTGATGTGAGTGTGATTGAGCTAAATGAGCTGGATGAGCTAAGTGAAACTATCTTAGAGCTGAACTTGGAGCTGAACCAGCTGAGTGACACTACACAAGGACGAGCTGAGCTGAATGAGAGTGACACTGAAGCTGCCATGGACTTTGCTGGACAAGTGATTTTTGGCCCAAAAAAAAAAGATGGATCAGATTTGTTTCTCTCAGCCCAAAAGAAGTTCAAACCCAAAGTTAAGGATCCATTATCTCTTTCTGATGAATCAGCCACGAAATTCAAGTCCAAGAAACCATTTGGATGTGTTTTGGATCAAGTTTCCCAAGAAGAAGTATTGCAGCCCATGGAGAGTTCATAACAAATTCATTATGGGTTTGTTTCAAGCCAAATTCGACCAACCCTATGTTCAGTCCATTTCAAGCCCATTCTCACCAAGAAAACCAAGAGGGAGTCAGCAAGAAAGTCAAGGTCGTGGTCAGGCAAAGAGACATACAACAAAACACTTATTCTGGTCCAAAATCAAGTCTACATTCCTAGTTTCTAAGTTTCTTATTTTCTGCACTTGTCTTTTGGTTTCCACATCTTTTATAACCTATATAAGTGTAGGCACGACCAGAATAAGGGCATTCACTTTTTTATCAAAATTCTCTCTAAATCTGTGAATCCCTTGTTCATCCATGAACAAGCAAACTTTGTCTTTGATCACAAACAGAGTTCATTCTCTTGATCTTAGACACATCTACACAAGATCTGATCATTTCATAGATCATTTCTGAAGATCATCCAATCAATCCATCCATCATCATCAAAATCAACCCAGATCTCTCTCAAAACCATCAGATCTTCCTTCAAAGAATCAGGGACAAAAGGATCTCCTCACCAGGGATTCATCATTTGGTATCAGAGCAGATTTGAAGGCTCTTGATCTGGGGTTTGATTCTAAAACTTTTCCACTTCTTTGTTTTGGGAATCTGTTTTCTATTCTCTGCAATTTTCCAGAAATCTCTTATCTTTCTATCTGTTTAATCTGCAAGAGGGCCAACCAGATTTTAAAAAAAAACAATCAAAAGAAAAGTTGAAGAGAAATCCAACTTGGCTGAGGAGAAATCCAGCCTGGCTGAGGAGAAATCCAGCCCTGGTGGTAAGCCTCTTGCAAACAAAAATCTTGCAATCTTTCTATCTATTTCTTCTGTTTTGGGGTTGGGGTTTGTTCTCTAAAGTTTGATCTTTGTTTGTTGCTGAGCTACTGGATTCATAGAGAAAAAAAATCACAGAAAAACTTGAGAGAAACACAAGAGAGAAGTGAGGCTTTGGCTATCTGTTATTGTGCTAATTTTCTTGTTGAGTTTCTTAACAGGAAACCATGGCTGGAGATGTCAGTAAAAGAAAGGAGGAACCAACTGTGACATTGAATAAATTGCAGATGGAAGCAATGATGTCTGAGATAATGAAAAGAATGAAAAAGACTGATTTATTTCTACAGAATCATGCTGATGATCTCTTTGGTAATGTTTCTCAGGTTCAAAAGGCTGCTAAGATCAAAAGGAAGAGCAGGATACCATCTTTCTGTGGCAGAAACGACCCTGATGGATACTTGGAGTGGGAACAGCAAATGGAACTTGTTTTTGATGGCCAAAACTACTCAGAAAGAAAGAAGGTTAGATTGGCTACAACAGAGTTATGTGGTGATGCCATTCAATGGTGGGATCAGCTTGTTACTACCAGAAGAAGAACATGAGAAGAACAAGTTGCATCCTGGTTTGAGCTGAAACACTTCATGAAGAAACACTTTGTTTCTTGTAACTACAGCAGAAAACAACTAAGACACGTCAAAGAGGAGACAAGAACTTGCCATGATCATGATCACCCAATAAGGTCTCAGTCACATAAGCAAAGAAGGCCAGACCCACGTCCTCTCTCAAGATTCAGTGATCCACTGTGTTCTAAGAAGGTATCAGCTATCCAAAAGCTAAAAACAAAGCCATCTAAGGTAAATAAAGAACCTGAGACAGAAAATGAATTTTCTCTTTTCTCTTCTCAAACTAAACTTGTTATCAGTAGTGCTTCTGATAAACTAATTTGTTTTGAACCGGTGCAACCGAGTAGTCTTGTTTTTAGTATCTCAGGTCTTAGAAGAAAACCCAGCAGAAGAAGCACAAAAGAGTTCACCACCAGAAGAAGAGTTGGAGCAGCCAAACAACATTGAAGCAGAAAAGGATGCTAAGTCATTCTCTTTGGACTCTCAAGAGCACTGTAAGGATCTTGATATGGTTAAATCTCTGCCTGAAATGTTTGTTATGGTTAGTTCCAGTGATGTAAAACGTTTTGGTCTGGAAAAAGTAAAAGAATTTTGTGTTCCAAACTCTGTTTTTGATAACATGATTAATTCTTTTAAAGTGTTTGAACCTGATAAAATCTCTGATCAAAAACGTTTTCAGTGTGTTAGTGACATCAATTTTGATCATGTTTTGAGTCTTGAGCAGTTTATGAAACATTACAAAAGTTGTGAGCACCTTGAAAAGACATTAGAGCTTGTCATGCAACAACCTGATTTCTGTTTCAGAAAACCTTGTGATTCATTTGCTTGTTTTAAAGATAATGGCTTTGATCTGAGTTTTTCTAGGCATGAACTTGTCACTGATGATTTGTTTGCATCCACTTGTGCCTTGGACGAATCTATGGTTAGGAATTTGCAGGAACTAAAACCATTTAGAGCTGAAAACGAGTTTGTGTTTGATTCTGTTTTGAAACCTACTCATGTATGTTCTGAAAATGATAAATTTTGGCATGTTTTGAGATCACTCTTTGAGAATGGTGTTGTTTTGAGCCTTGATAATATACTGGTGTATAACACATTCTTTGACAAACCTGATAAACCTTTGAAACATGTGATAAGTGATTCTCAGTTTGAGCTTGATCTTTTGTGTTCTGATGTGATCATGGACCGGATCACTAAGGAGAACAAGGAGAGTCTAGATGAGCCACATGAAGCCACATTGCACCAGCAGCCTGGTGATGATGCTCTAGCCATTCCTGAAGGTCCCATGACTCGTTCCAGAGTCAAGAAGCTTAAAGAGAATGTTGTTGGATTACTCACTTCACATCCACAACAAGAAAGTCTTGGACAAGGTCTGATCCGAGATGTCTTGATCACCATTCAAGCCATCTCTACATCAAGCTGAGTTAGTGTCTAGGCAAGACATGGGGTGCGTGCTCTTTTCCTTGCTTTTGGTTTTGTCCCACGAGGTTTTCCGGAGGAAGGTTTTTAACGAGGCCACAACTTGTCTTCACATCACTTAGGCCCTATCTCGGTCCAAAGCTAAAGAAGTTTACATTTTTATTTCTTTTTTAAAGCTTATGTTAAACTTAAACTATAGTTTCCTTTTTGCTTATTTCCGAAACCCTAGAGAGCATGTTCTCTGGTTTCTCCTTATTTAAACGGGACTCTAAACCCTATTGTAATCATCCATCTTTTAATCAACAAGTTATCTTTTCTCCTTGACGGCTCTCTCTCTAGAAGTGTGTCGAGTTCTGGTGTGTAATATCCAGAGACCTAAGGGTGTCTAAATTGGTGTGTCATATCCGATTTGTTCATCTAGGAGTATCAAGAGATCTTCCATCCCTCTTGTGTCACCATTCAATCCACAAACCTTGAAGAACTTGAGTCTCTAATTCGTTCTTGCAAGGATCTATCCATTCCCATAAACTAAAGAGCATCCTAGGGGCGCATCAAGTGGTATCAGAGCAACTTTGGTTGGGAAGTACTCGTTTTCTCTCTTGTTTCTTTTTGTTTCATCCGTGTTTCATCTCTATCACCTTGAATAAGCAGTAGAACTAATCTGTTTAGGGCTGCTCGAGTTTCATAAGAGACTAGACAAGGTTCTTAAACTTTCCTTTTTTGGCTTTGCGGACGCCCTAGAGAGAGAAACCCTAGCCGCATCACTTTGCATTTGTAGACCACTTTGTTTCATCTGTTTAACTTGTTAATCACCTTGGACACGAGTAGATTAAGGTTGTTAGGGTGCTAGAAAACCTTAGAGAAGAATAGAAAAAGTTTAGAGGTTTTTCCTTTTTGCTTGGTAGGCAGAAACCCCTTTCCTTTTACCTAGCCGATTTTCTCCTTTTTGCTTTTGTCTTGCAAAACAAGCTTAATTTCGTGTTCTCCCTTTTTCCTTTTTGCTTATCTTGTTACCTAGAAACCTTTTACTGGTTATTTTGTTTACCTTTGTGCAGGAAGCATGGGATCCGAGTTTGAAGATGAAGTTGCACTCGTCAGGAAGAACAAGCTTCTCATGGAGGCTATGTCGGCTCAACTCAACCAGAACATGGTGGCAACCATGACCGAGATGATGAGGACCAACCTCAATGACATCCGGAGAGAGCTCAGAGAAGACATCAGGAGAGCTACTAGTCAGTTGCCAAACCGAGAGACTAGGAGAGAAGAGAGACCTCATGCAACTCGCCAAGAGCATGATGGTCCTGAGGAGACTGACAATGAGTATGAACACCTCAGTTCATCGTCAAGGCTAAGCCAAAGAAGACATAGGCGTGTCCAAGAGAGAAGGATGAACCAGGGAGATGAGCTTGCTGGTTTGAAGATCAAGATACCCCCATTCCATGGCAAAGCTGATCCGGATGCCTACCTTGAGTGGGAGAAGAAGATTGAGTTAGTCTTTCAGTGCAAGCAGTACACAAACCACAAGAAGATTCAGATTGCTGCCACTGAGTTCTATGACTATGCTCTAAGTTGGTGGGATCAGTACATCACAACTCGTAGGAGGAATGGAGAGGAACCAGTTGAGACTTGGACCGAGATGAAGTCTATCATGCGCAAGAGGTTTGTTCCAAGTCATTACCACAGAGACTTGCACCACCGGCTCAGGAAACTTACCCAAGGATCAAGATCAGTGGAGGAGTATTACCAGGAGATGGAGTTACTCATGCTAAGGGCTAGCATATCAGAAGATAGAGAAGCAACCATGTCAAGGTTCCTATGTGGTTTAAACCGAGAGATACAAGACAATGTTGAGATGCAACATTATGTGGAGCTTGAAGAGATGCTACACAAGGCTATTCTTGTGGAGCAACAGCTCAAGAGGAAGGGACATTCACGCAACCACTATGGCTCTAACCGGTTACACAACACCAAGGAAGAGAAGGCACCTTATCCTAAGGAGTCTAAACCGTTCCAGAAGGATCACAAGTCCTATCCAAGAGAAGAGACCAAACCAAGCAGTGCTCTTGACAAGGGCAAAGGCAAGGTTGAAGCTTCTAGTTCCAGAGCTCATGATGTCAAGTGTTTCAAGTGCCAAGGAAGAGGTCATTATGCCAATGAATGTACCAACAAGAGAGTCATGATCTTGCTGGAAGATGGAGAGTATGCCTCAGAAGATGACAACACCGAGTCTGACCAAGAAGACACTGAAGAAGAACATGAAGAAGGACCAGTCCAGGGGAAGCTTTTAGTAGCAAGAAGGCTTCTAAGCTTGCAAAACAAGGCTGAGGAGCTAGAGCAACGTGAGAACATCTTCTACACCCGGTGCTTGGTCCAAGGAAAGGTGTGCAGCCTCATTGTTGATGGAGGTAGTTGTGTGAATGCTGCGAGTGAAACCATGGTCAAGAAGTTGGGATTGAAGGTTCAGAAGCATCCCAAACCTTTCCGGTTACAATGGCTGAATGAAGAAGGCACCATGAAGGTTTAAAGTCAAGTCCTTATTCCCTTAGCCATTGGGAGATATGAAGATGAAGTCTTGTGTGATGTGTTGCCTATGGAAGCTGGTCACATACTTCTTGGAAGACCTTGGCAATCTGATCGCCGAGTTATCCATGATGGCTTCACCAACAAGCACTCCTTTGAGTTCAAGGGACGCAAGACCACCCTGGTTCCCTTGACACCCAAGGAAGTACAACAAGATCAGATTCAACTCCAAAAGAAGAAGGAGATTGATCTAAAACCGGCTGGAACTAAGCAGCCAAACTTCTATGCTAACATGGGTGATATCAAAAGAACTCTTCACTCTAAACAATCTGCTATCTTACTTGTGTTTAAAGGAACTCTTTTGAACTTAACAGATTCTACACCGGTGTATCCGAGTGAAATGGTTTCTCTTTTGCAGGAGTTTCAAGATGTATTTCCAGAAGACAATCCCATTGGTTTACCACCTTTGAGAGGGATTGAGCACCAGATAGACTTTGTTCCAGGATCTACACTTCCAAACCGTCCAGCATACAGGACCAACCCGGTTGAGACCAAGGAGTTGCAAAGACAAGTAGAGGAACTCATGGAGAAGGGCTATATCCGAGAGAGTTTGAGCCCATGTGCTGTACCAGTGCTCCTAGTGCCTAAGAAAGATGGTACATGGCGTATGTGTGTTGATTGTAGATCAATCAACAACATCACAGTGAAGTATCGCCACCCTATCCCTAGACTTGATGATATGCTTGATGAGTTACATGGTTCTTGCATCTTTTCTAAGATAGATTTAAAAAGTGGTTATCATCAGATTAGGATGAAAGAAGGAGATGAATGGAAGACTGCATTCAAAACTAAACATGGATTATATGAGTGGTTAGTTATACCATTTGGATTAACCAATGCACCTAGTACATTCATGAGGTTAATGAATCATGTTCTTAGATCATTCATAGGCATTTCTGTTGTAATATACTTTGATGACATCTTAGTATATAGCAAGAACTTAGAAGAACATCTAGATCATCTTAGGGCTGTCCTGAATGTTTTAAGGAGTGAAAAGCTTTATGCCAACTTGAAGAAGTGCACCTTTTGCACGGATAACTTGGTTTTCCTAGGTTTTGTTGTGAGTGCAGATGGAGTTAAGGTCGATGAGGAGAAGATCAAAGCCATCAAAGACTGGCCGAGTCCAACCACAGTAGGAAAAGTGAGGAGTTTCCATGGGCTTGCTGGGTTCTATAGGCGATTTGTGAGAGACTTTAGCACCATTGCAGCTCCCTTGACTGAAGTGATAAAGAAGGATGTCGGATTCAAGTGGGGAGAAGCACAAGAGAAGGCTTTCCAGAGCCTAAAAGAGAAGCTTACTCAATCACCTCTCCTTATGCTTCCTGATTTTACTAAAACATTTGAAATAGAATGTGATGCCTCAGGAATTGGAATTGGTGCTGTGTTGATACAGGATAGGAAACCTATAGCATACTTCAGTGAGAAGCTTGGAGGAGCCACTCTCAACTATGCAACCTATGACAAAGAACTATATGCCTTGGTGAGGGCATTACAAACGTGGCAACACTACTTGTGGCCCAACGAGTTTGTCATACACACTGATCATGAGTCCCTAAAGTATCTAAAAGGGCAGAGTAAGCTTAGCAAGAGACACGCAAGGTGGGTTGAGTTCATTGAGACCTTCCCATACGTGATCAAATATAAACAAGGTAAGGAGAATGTAGTTGCTGATGCACTATCTCGGAGGTATGTTCTCTTTACCACCCTAGATGCTAAGTTACTTGGGTTTGAGCAGATAAAGGATATGTATGATACTGACCATGATTTCAAGGAAGCCTATGCTTCTTGTGCAAAGTTTGCTGCAGGGCATTACTTTAGAAAAGAAGGTTTCTTGTTTTATGACAATAGATTGTGTGTGCCTAACTGCTCTTTGAGAGATCTTTTTGTCAGGAAATCCCATGGGGGCAGACTAATGGGACACTTTGGGATTGCCAAGACCTTAAAAGTTTTGCAGGATCACTTCTATTGGCCGCACATGAAGAGAGATGTGGAAAGAATCTGGGGGAGGTGTGCTACTTGCAAGCATGCCAAGTCCCAAGTCCAGTCCCAGGGTTTGTATACTCCTTTACCCATTCCACACCATCCCTGGAATGACATTTCCATGGACTTTGTTGTCGGTTTACCTAGGACTAGAACAGGAAAGGATTCAATCTTTGTGGTTGTTGATAGGTTCTCTAAGATGGCACATTTCATAGCATGTCATAAAACTGATGATGCATTGCACGTTGCTAACTTGTTCTTTAAAGAGGTTGTTCGCTTGCATGGCATGCCTAGGACTATAGTGTCTGATAGGGACACTAAGTTTCTTAGTTACTTCTGGAAGACACTTTGGTCTAAGCTAGACACTAAACTGTTGTTTTCTACTACATGTCATCCACAAACTGATGGACAAACTGAAGTAGTTAATAGAACCTTAGGAACACTCCTGCGTGCATTCATTAAAAAGAACTTAAGGACATGGGAAGAATACTTACCACACTGTGAATTTGCATTCAATCATGCTATGCATTATGCTTCTAAGTATTCCCCTTTTGAGATTGTTTATGGGTTCAATCCCACCTCTCCTTTGGATCTAATGCCTTTACCTGAGTGTGAAAGGATCAGTCTAGATGGCAAGAAGAAAGCAGAGATGGTCCAACGGATCCATGAGAAGGCTAGAAAAAAACATTGAGCAGAAAACCAAGCTTTATGAGAAGCAAGCTAACAAGGGGGGACGTGTGAGAACTTTTGAAGTTGGTGACCAAGTTTGGTTGCACCTGAGGAAGGATAGGTTCCCCAACGAGAGGAAGTCCAAGCTGATGCCAAGGGTTGATGGACCCTTCGAGATCATCCACAAGATCAATGACAATGCCTACAAACTTGATCTCCAAGGTAAGTATGATGTATCAAATAGCTTCAATGTCACTGACTTGGCTCCTTTTGCTGTAGATGAACCTGATTTGAGGACAAATCCTTTTCAAGAGGGAGGGGATGATGTGATCATGGACCAGATCACTAAGGAAAACAAGGAGAGTCTAGATGAGCCACATGAAGCCACATTGCACCAGCAGCCTGGTGATGATGCTCTAGCCATTCCTGAAGGTCCCATGACTCGTTCCAGAGTCAAGAAGCTTAAAGAGAATGTTGTTGGATTACTCACTTCACATCCACAACAAGAAAGTCTTGGACAAGGTCTGATCCGAGATGTCTTGATCACCATTCAAGCCATCTCTACATCAAGCTGAGTTAGTGTCTAGGCAAGACATGGGGTGCGTGCTCTTTTCCTTGCTTTTGGTTTTGTCCCACGAGGTTTTCCGGAGGAAGGTTTTTAACGAGGCCACAACTTGTCTTCACATCACTTAGGCCTTATCTCGGTCCAAGGCTAAAGAAGTTTACATTTTCATTTCATTTTTAAAGCTTATGTTAAACTTAAACTATAGTTTCCTTTTTGCTTATTTCCGAAACCCTAGAGAGCATGTTCTCTGGTTTCTCCTTATTTAAACGGGTCTCTAAACCCTATTGTAATCATCCATCTTTTAATCAACAAGTTATCTTTTCTCCTTGACGGCTCTCTCTCTAGAAGTGTGTCGAGTTCTGGTGTGTAATATCCAGAGACCTAAGGGTGTCTAAATTGGTGTGTCATATCCGATTTGTTCATCTAGGAGTATCAAGAGATCTTCCATCCCTCTTGTGTCACCATTCAATCCACAAACCTTGAAGAACTTGAGTCTCTGATTCGTTCTTGCAAGGATCTATCCATTCCCATCAACCAAAGAGCATCCTAGGGGCGCATCATGTTCTTAATATGAGAAGCTTTTGCATGTACTGAAGTTGTTCTTTAAGAGCTATGCTATTTTGTGTCTTGATACTATTCTGGTTTACAATACGTTCTTTGATATGCATATTGAATGTCTGAGGCATGTGCTACATGTTCTAAAGAAGAAATGTTTGATTTTGATCTAAACAAGAACATGTCTTGCGCATATGATTCTGGATATATAGGTTGTGTTTTGAGTGTCCAGGATCATCAGAATAAGTCTCAAACGAGTGCAAGGAACAAGAGAAGATACCTTGCTTATCAGCCAGAATTTTGGAAGTGGAAGTACTTGAGAAAAACAGCTTCAACACTCCAAGGAAGTTTCTTTCTAAAACTTTTATTTGTTGTTGCTTACATGTTTCTTTGCTTGAACTTGTGTCTTGTGTCTAACTTGTTTCCTTTTGATGTAGGAGATACAGATTTGAGGACAAATCATTTTAAAGGAGGAGGGGATGATGTAACCATGGCCGAGCCAGCTGATCATCAAACAAAGGACAAACCAGGATGGAAGAAAAGCGGGCATACTGAGCTAACACCAGCTGATGTGAGTGTGATTGAGCTAAATGAGCTGGATGAGCTAAGTGACACTACCTTAGAGCTGAACTTGGAGCTGAACCAGCTGAGTGACACTACACAAGGACGAGCTGAGCTGAATGAGAGTGACACTGAAGCTGCCATGGACTTTGCTGGACAAGTGGTTTTTGGCCCAAAAAAAGAAGATGGATCAGATTTGTTTCTCTCAGCCCAAAAGAAGTTCAAACCCAAAGTTAAGGATCCATTATCTCTTTCTGATGAATCAGCCACGAAATTCAAGTCCAAGAAACCATTTGGATGTGTTTTGAATCAAGTTTCCCAAGAAGAAGTATTGCAGCCCATGGAGAGTTCATAATAAATTCATTATGGGTTTGTTTCAAGCCAAATTCGACCAACCCTATGTTCAGTCCATTTCAAGCCCATTCTCACCAAGAAAACCAAGAGGGAGTCAGCAAGAAATTCAAGGTCGTGGTCAGGCAAAGAGATGAGATTTTTAGAGTAGAAGAGATAAGAATGCGAGATTAAGAGAAGAATGAAGAGAATCCACGCTTTAGAGATTAGGGTTCATGATGAACAAGAGAGAGAGAGAGAGAGAGAGAACGAGAGAGAGTATCATCGAAAATGTTTGCTTAGTTTATTACTCTGAGCATAAGTTACAATATATAGAGTAGAGGACTTAATCTAATCCACAAACGGTCATAAGAGAGTATGGTGAGTAATGGGGTAACGTGGACACACTAAGGAAGAAAGGCGCGCCTGGTTTGAACGCTTGGCTGAGAGGGCTTGATGCCTTTGGCATCTTGACTAGATCCCTTCTCCTTTCCAGCATGAGCCAGCCTGTCTTGGTCAAGCCTTATCCGGCGAGTCTCCTTCTTCTTTTACCGAGTGACCATCAAGTTAACCTCTCCTTTACCTTTGCACTCTTTTACCTTGCCTTCCTTTCTCCTTGCCACCCAAGTTAACTCCTTTGCCTTGTACGGATAAAGGTGTGTACGGTCAGGTACCATCCGTACAACTCGCCCTAGTTTTGCACATCACCAAAATGTCTTCTTGGTTTAGCAAAAGTGAGTTTGGGTCAAGTGGTCCGTACAGTCGGCCGTACTGTCCGTACTGTCCGTACACTTGCCCTAACTTTGCACCAACTCCTCCTTGATCTCATTCCTTAGACTAAGTGCACTCATCCTCTTCTTTATTTACTCAGAACAACACTCCCCCTCAAGCTTGACCATGTGGAACAAGTCAAGCTTGGAATGTCATGAGATCTTCCTCATTAAAAACCTCACCAAAGGAAAACCCTTTTTGGGATAAAACCCTTGATGAGGGAAAAAGAGTAAAGACCCCATGACGAGGGGATCAGTTGCTTGAGGTGAGGCTAATGAGACCTAATCTGGTGTGAATAGACTCAATAACCTTTTGGCTTGCTGCCTTGGTGAAAACATCCGCCAACTGATCTTCACTCCTAGTGTAGCACGGTAGGATCTCTCCAATGCCAATCATTTGTCTTACTTTGTGGCAGTCCACCTCTATATGCTTGGTTCTCTCATGGAACACCGAGTTTGTTGAAATGTGAATAGCTGCTTGGTTATCACAATGCATGGTCATTGGTGTAGCTTGCTCAACTCCCAAATGCTTCAATATCCCTTTGATCCATACCAGCTCATTTGTCAGCTTCAACATGGCTCTATACTCTGCCTCAGCACTTGAACAAGAGACCACCTTCTGCTTCTTGCTTTTCCAAGTAACCAGGTTTCCTCCAATGAATGTGCAATAGCCCGTGGTGGACTTCCTATCAGCTCTATCTCCTGCCCAATCTGCATCACAATAGCCTACTACTTCAGTGCTTTCATTGCAACTCATCCATACTCCTTGGCCTGGTGATCCATTCAGATAGCTTAGGATCCGGTCCACCATCCTCCAGTGATGATCTCTTGGCTCTTGCATATGTTGGCTTACCTGGTTCACAGCAAAACAAATATCAGGACGAGTAGTGGTCAAATAGATTAACTTACCAACCATCCTCCTATAGAGTTTAGGATCTTCAAAGAGTTGAGTGCTCTCAAGCTCCCCCTCACGTGGAACCTTATAACCATCCTCCAGTGGCATTTTGGCTACCTTTCCACCAAGTTTACCTGCATCTTTCAAAAGATCAAGTGTATATTTCCTTTGGGACATGAATAAACCTTCCTTGGATCTACATATCTCAATCCCAAGGAAGTATTTCATCTCCCCTAAGTCTTTGATTTCAAACACAGATTTCAGATAGTCTTTTGTATCCTTTATACCTTCTTTATCACTTCCAGTTATGATGATATCATCAACATAAACTAGAAGGACAATGATACCTGAGGGTGTGGTGAGAGTGAAGAGTGTGTGATCCAATTCTGATCTTCTGAAGCCTCGTCCATTCAAAGTAGTACTCAGCTTGTTGTACCAAGCTCTAGGAGACTGCTTTAGACCATATATAGCTTTCTTTAATCTCAACACATTCCCTGGTTTTGACAAGACTTTCAAGACCTGGTGGAGGCTTCATGTATACTTCATCTTCAAGTTCTCCCTGGAGGAATGCATTCTTCACATCCATTTGCCATAGATCCCACTTTAGATTAGTCGCCACAGATAGGACAATCCGGATAGTGTGAAGTTTGGCAACCGGGGCAAAAGTATCTATATAGTCTTCTCCATACGAAAACCTCTCCCATTGAAATATGTTGTTACTCAGTTTGATGTACCAAAGCCTCGTGCGAAGACGATATCAGACTCTTATGCCGCAAGAATGGAGACCTTCTTTCACATATCAGTCACTCAATGCAAACAAATCTGTTCTCCCTGGATGGTTCACCTATGTACTTCTAGACCAAGAGACGGTCTAGTTACTCATATATAACACCTTCATGTCTTTCACAGCTCTCCTTGGGAGAAAGCATTCTTTACATTTCACTCTGCACAGATCCCACTCCAAGTGACAGCAGTATGATAAAAGGATTTCTTATTAGATGTGCAAGCTATAGACCCACTGGTGCAAAGGTTGTCTAATAATACATCTCACCATAGACCTGAGTTGTACCCTCCTGCTACTAATCTTGTCTCTTTCTCTCAGGGGAGGGGGGGGGTACTTCATGTTGATTAGTTTATTTACACATATATTTATGGCCACTTATGCCCATATCATCGACTTGTATAAAGAAAGCCGAGGAAATTCACAATGGTAATTTAACTGCATTTCTATCCTTGGAAGAACTGTCTCAAACCCATGTGTCATTCTTAACCAAATGGCTCCCATCTCATCTCCAAACTGATTGCCTCTCCACTTTCCTCATGTTGCATAGCCTCTTCATATGTCCTTGGAATGTATTCTTGATCCAAGTTCACTGATAAAAGACTTGATGCACTGGCTGGATAATGGGCAATGCCAGAGCAAACTGCCCACTGGTGGTATGGCAGCTACAGCTTTCAGCATTTTAAGTATACTCTTGTGTTGATCACAATTTTGAAGCTGGTTTCTCGTACGCATCCAATTGAACGAACTCACCTTATCATCTAAAGAACAAGGCTGTATCTATGCTGCATAGGTTCTAGCTCATTTCCATTGGCTACTGGGCCTCCGCCATCCACTTGAATCTCACTTAAGTGAGTGTTGCTGATTCTGGTATGATATCTCATCTGTGAGTCATGAACTACTGAGGATATTTCTTCAGGCCTGTCTAATGAACTGGTGAAGGCTTGTCTCATTCCATTTTCCTTTGGACCCCCCTTCATAGAGAGGCTTCAGGTATGCAGGGACTCCAAACATCTTCTTACAGCATCTTCTACATAGTTGTGTTGGTTCCTTACCTGACTCTCTCTCTCACCATGGTCTCCCCTTGTCTCTAAACGATGCCAAGCCTCTCCATGCATACTCTTCGAAGTTGTTGGGCTCTGTCTGAGGCAGATTGAGATATATCCTTGAGCCTCTACCCCAAACATTCTGTTCCTTCATAAATAGCCTGTTGATTCTATGAACTTCGACATCCCTGGAGACTAACACTTCTGACCTAAGTGTCTGGAACATTAGCATTTATTACCCTTTTTGATGTTGTTGAATACCAATAAAACATGCCTTTGTGCTTCTGGCCTCTAACTTGTTTCTGAGTTCTTCCTGGAACTAAGACAAAGCACATGCCACACCCAACACACACCGGCAATGATCTATGATTGCAGAGCTTAAGTTTTTGATCTACTCAAACAGTAACCTCATATGGAGTGGCATCTTGGAAGCACTCTTAGTAAGAGTGTCTATGGCGTTGATAAGGTAAGTGGCAGTGGAACACTGCATCTACATCCCCAAATATTATCTCTTTTAGGCGGCACTATTTTGGACCATGGAACATTCATGCTCCTGTCCTTTAATCCTCCATATAAGTCGGATCTGTTCTTCCATCTCTAATCATGGACCAAACACCATTTTGTAATGGAGGACGTGTGTAAGGGCAACTGACGTTTCGTTGGGATTGATACCCAATGGTGCAGCTAGATGTTGTTTGGAAGGCTGTGCTAGTTATTCAGCCACCATTTATCTACTTAAAGAACTTTAATCGTAACATTGGAAATGGTAGTGATATAGTTTTGAAAATTTTTAAAAGCTTCTTAGCACCCTAGTCTTGATTTTGCAACAGTGTGATCTCCAATTGTTGTATTTTAGATTTCTCATCTATGAATGTTCACAAAGTACTTTATTTGTTCTTCTAGATGCACAAGGGGGCTAAGCCCACACATCACGAACTGAATTTAAAATCAAAAGCAATTTATCATAGATGGTCATTGATTTAGGAAATACACTCCTAACACATGTTTTCCTAAGATACAAGCCTCACAATCACTTTTAAACGAAATGCTAGGTACAGAATGTTCAGGACACGAGAAGTGAGGATGTCCTAATCTAGCATGCCATATTACATCTTTTAGGAATTGAGAAACAGAATTGAAATAGCAAGATAAATCAGAAGTTGGCCGAGTGTCCTCAAGCAAATACAAGTCTCCCTTGGTTACACCTTGCCAAGCAACTTACTTGACTCATATCCTGAAAATAAACTTCATTAGGAGTGAATGTAACATGGCAATTTAAATCATTGGTGGCCTTTTTAACAGAAACAAGGTTTGAAGCAAAGGTGGGCATGTAGAATGCCTTAGATACTTTATCAAACAATTTCAATTCACCTATACCTCTTATAGGAATTTTATCACCATTTGCTATCATCACATTTCCTAGTGCTGGTTCCACATTTTTAATTAAACTAGAATCACTAATCATGTGGTGAGAAGCACCAGAATCAATAATCAATGGTCTAGTATTTTTAAAAATGTTTTTAGAACTCTCAGCAGTGTGACAAGCATTGTGTGAGAATCCAAGAGTTTTAGGTATACCAGAGTTGTCTTTCAAGGCCTTGATGAGAGCATCCAAGTCAGATCTCCTGATTATCTCATCCTGGTTGGTCCTTGCTGTGGAGTACATTGATGTAGAGGCCATAGCACTTCCTCCACCATTGTTGTTAGAGCACATTGAGCTTGGAGTCACTGGTTCAGTTCCATCAGTTGAGAGGTGGGCTCTTGCATCCTGAAAGCGTGGCTCCTTAAACTTGTTTGGCTTAAGGTGAGGGTGGAGAATCCAGCACTTGTCTTTCATGTGGCCTTTTTTCTTGCAATGGTCACAGATCAAGGCCTTCCTATCATCTTGCTTGTAAGCTGCCTTGTTTGCCACTGCTTCCTCAGCTTGGTGAGCCATGGTTAAGTCTCCTTTACTTCCAAATAAGCCCACTGAGCCTTCCTCCTTCTGGATTTGAGCACATACTTCATCCAGGTCAGGTAGCTTATCAGCTCTCAAGATGTGCTTAATCAGGCTTCCATAAGATGGGTTGAGAGTGAGCAGTAGCCCAAATACTTTGTCCTCTTCACGCCTTGTTAAGAGAGTGGCAGGGTCAGTTGTGTGAGGCCTTAGTAACTCCAACTCTGCCCAAAGAGATCTGTACTTGCCAAAATGAGGTTGAAACTCCCCATCTCCTTGGCTGAGAGCATTGATGGCTCTTTTCACTTCAAAAACTCTAGTAAGGTTGGAGACATTTCCATACACTTTGTAGAGAGTATCCCACAGCTGCTTGGTGGTCTCACAGTATGAGTAAGACTCCATAATAGCTGGTTCAAGGGAGCTAAGGAGGGCTGTGAGCACCATGAGATCTTCCTGACCCCATTTGTCTTCATCAGCTACCACCATCTCCTTTCCATCTTCTCCTTGGATAGTTTTGTTTTGGAGCTGCTTCTGTTGAGACATGGCTCCATAAACCTTTTCCTCCAAGGGCAATCTTCACCATCCTGGCCCATAAGAGATAGTTAACTCCTTTTAAGGTCACAGGAATGCTGAGAGTTCGGTTGTTGTTGTTTGCTGCTATCCATCTTTGCTTCCACTCGCCAAGAACACAAGAACAGGAGAGAGAAGGATTTAAAAGATGGAGAGAAATAAATTCAGAGTGTTTGCGGAAGAAAGAGTAGGTTCCAGAGCTTTGTTGCTCTGATACCATGAAAGTTTAAGAAGATTTGAGCTAAGAATTGTGAAGAACCATGTGAGAAAAAATGAAGAACAATGAAGAGAGAGAGCCAGAGAGAGAGAGAGAGATTTCAAAAACCAGAGAAAGAGAGAGAGGAAAAATATATGTTTTTCTTAGTTTATTTAGTAACATAGGAGAGTTACATTTATAGAGAAGCAGATTGCATAAAGAAATAATAAACTTGAAATATCCTAGACATAATAATAAACTAAGAGGAGAGTAGGATCGCCTGGTTCCCTCTTACTTCTCACTGCCTCATCTCCATACTTTTTATACTTGCTGCTCTTTATTTCTTCAGAATCACGATGTAAGAAGATTGATTTGGACTCATAAATCAGTAGAATCACCCTGAAGTTGAATCAAGATCATAGGAGTTATGATGAAGAAGTTATCCCACTTTTAACCGAAGTGATTCCAGTTTGCCCTGCTTGGAGAGTTGGCAATTTCTCTTTAATATTAATAAAAACCAGAATGAATCACGATGTAAGAAGCTTGATTTGGACTCATAAATCAGTGTAGAATCAATCACTCAGAATTTGAATCAAGATCATAGAGTTATGATGAAGAGTTTTCCCACTTTTCACCGAAGTGATTCTAGTTTACCTTTTGGAGATTTGATAATTTCTTCTTGATTCTAATTAAAACCAGAATGAATAAAGATGTAAGAACATTTGGACTCATAAATCAGTTCAGAATCATCCTGAAGTTGAATCAAATATCATTGGACTTATGATAAGAAGTTATCCCACTTTAACCGAAGTGATTCCAGTTTGCCCTATTTGGAGATTTGGCAATTTATTCTTGATACTAATAAAACCAGAATGAATCACAATGTAATAAGCTTGATTTGGACTCATTAATCAGTGTAGAATCACCCTGAAGTTGAATCAAGATCATAGGAGTTATGATGAAGAAGTTATCCCACTTAACCGAAGTAATTCCAGTTTGCCCTGTTTGGAGAGTGTGGCAATTTCTTCTTGATACTAATAAAACCAGAACGAATCACAATCTAAGAAGCTTGATTTGGACTCATTAATCAGTGTAGAATCACCCTGAAGTTGAATCAAGATCATAGGAGGTATGATGAAGAAGTATTCCCCACTTTTAACGGAGTGATGTCTAGTTTACCGTGTTTGGAGATTTGGCAATTTCTTCTTGATAGAAATAAACCAGTTGTTGAATAAGCTGGTTAAATGATAGAGGAAGCATAGAGATTTGGAGGAATTGAGTTTGGGGTGTCGCTACAGTAGCCGACAAAAGGCCGTACAATGGCCGTACACCCAAACTCACCTTGAAGGTTAAGTTACCTGGGGAACAAGTAACTCGACCAAGAGTTACTCTTACTGACTTACCACGCGGGAAAGCTTGACCAAGAGGATAAGAGAGGCGCGTCTGACAGGCTGGCTCATGGCTGGAAAGGAAGAGCATCTGGTCAAGATCCCTTTGGCATCAACGTGTGGAGCCTCTGGTCCAAGCATTTCAAATAGAGCGCTCCACCCCGGCTTGACTTCACATGCTTTGGTCTTTGTTAACGTTGAACCTTATCCTAATCTCCTCTATATATTGTAAAGCTTGCTTATCATTAATCATAACGAGTATTTTCAGTCTCTCTCTCTCTGTTTATCTCTCTACACTCTCTAATGGTTTCTCTCAAGTCTACCCGGATCTCTCTTTACTTTCTTGTCTAAGTCTCTCTATTCTCTCCATTCTTCACTCTATCTTCTGTCTATACTCAAGTTTCTCTCAAGATTTCAACCAGAATGAATCACATATAAGAAGCTGATTTAGACTCATAAATCAGTGTAGAATCACCCAGAAGTTGAATCAAGATCATAGGAGTTATGATGAAGAATTTATCCCACTTTTAACCGAAGTGATTCTCAGTTTACCCTTGTTTGGAGATTTGGCAATTTCTTCTTGTATCTAATAAAACAGAATGAATCACAATGTAAGAAGCTTATTTGGACTCATAAATCAGTTTAGAATCACCTGAAGTTGAATCAAATCATAGGAGTTATGATGAGAAGTTATCCACTTTTAACCGCAGTGACTTCCAGTTTGCCCTGTTTGGAGATTTGGCAATTTCTTCTTGATACTAATAAAACTAGAATGAATCACGATGTGAGAAGCTTGATTTGGACTCACAAATCAGTTTGTAGAAAATCACCCTGAAGTTGAATCAAGATCATAGGAGTTATGATGAAGAAGTTATCCCACTTTAACCAAAGTGATTCCAGTTTTTCCTGTTTGAGATTGGCAATTTCTTCTTGATTCTAATCAAACCAGAATGAATCAAGATGTAAGAAGCTTGATTTGGACTCATAAATCAGTGTAGAATCACCCTGAATTTAATCAAGATTCATAGGAGTTATGATGAAGAAGTTATCCCCACTTTAACCGAAGTGATTCCAGTTTACCTGTTTGAGAGATTTGGCAATTTCTTCTTGATCTAATCAAACCAGAATGAATCACGATGTAAGAAGCTTATTTGGACTCATAAATCAGTGGAGAATCATCCTGAAGTTGAATCAATATCATAGGAGTTATGGTGAAGAAGTTATCCCACTTTTAACCGAAGTG
>CAJHQQ010004127.1:0-32459 GCA_905132885.1 Moricandia moricandioides
GATTTTGATTTTAAATCTGATCGTCCAATCTCCAAATTGATCTTACTAAAATTCTCAACCAAAATTATATCTGCTCGTGAGGGTTATTACATATAGGGTTTTCTCTTTTTTTTTTTCTATAAACACAGGCAATCCTTAAGGTTTTTTCCGGAGAAGTAATAATTAGCGAAAACCTGTCCAATTAAGGAGAGAGCAGCCGGCGGCCACCAAATCTCCACCGACCACTGTGTACCCTCACCGGAGAAGATATTTCGCCATGTTTTAGTCTTTTCTTGTCGTTTTCTTGAAACTTCTACATTTTCTTTTTGTAGATCCAAAAATTAGCGAGGATAAGAAAACTCCAAACTCTCTCTTTTAGTTCTCTTTTATCTCCTTCTTCTAGATCTCTCATCTTGGATTTGGCCGGAAACTAACCCTTGTATTTGTAGATCTTGTTCGTGATGAGCCATAGAACGCAGATCTACACCGCTTCTTATCTCATCTCGTAACTTTAAGCTATCGTGAGGGCTTGTTGCAATCTCTATCGTTATTTCATCATAATAGAAGAGTGTAAGTGGATCATTCATACCTACATGTATCTATAAGCATACATGTAGTTGTTATATATCTGGCTGGTTGTTGTGTGAAAGAATCTATTGATAAGGTTTTAAACGAATATGGTTGAATGATGTTTGAGGAATTGTATGCGATGATTGCATTGTTTGGGGATATGGCATATGCGGATGGTGTGTAGAATTTATATAGGGGATAAAGGTCTATGTGGTGCCGCTTTAACGTAATTTCGACAAGTACTTATACTATGTTGCATCATTTCTTGTTGGGTCATGCGGAAAACGAATGAAGTCACATGATTTATCATCAGAGCGGGCATGTGGCGTGCATGTGTGTGTGTTATTGAGAACTTGGTGGTGGATCAGCATGAACTGGTTTTGGTAACGTGATTGCGTGAGGGCCTTGAACTCATGGGTACCAATTTAGGTGGTGAGCTCTCACGTGAAAAAAATGAGGAACGCGGATATTGATTTAAGTGGCGTGGTCTCATGTTGGCACCGTCACGGTTAATCCTCGTTTATTATTGTTGCTATTTATTTACTAAATGTTCTAGGTAGAATTTATGCTATGTTGTGTGATGATTGTTGGTGACTGATTTTGGAGATCCTATAATATCTCTCATTGAGTATTTTCCGAAATACTCACCCCTCCTCTTTTTAGGGTCAGTTCGATGAAGTGTACGAGTAGTCGTCTCAGTGTGATGCTAAGTTTTTCAGGTGTTGGATTTTCTTTATGCTATTCATCTTAAAATTTGTTTTTTTGTTTTAATCATTTCATATTCAGTTTACTATGATTTTTGTAAAACTTTTGGATCGATCCTTTGAAAATAAGATTTGCATTGGTTTTTAAAATCTAAAACTATTAAAACTGAAGTACATTTAGTACTTAACCCTAAACATTTCCTAAATAATTACCATTGAATGCCACTAATATTATCTCTACATCCAAACACTAATTCTTAATAAGAAAAAAATAAATCTCGGCTAAGACCATTAACAATCTTTATCATTAGAATTGAATATTTCATAAAAAGTGAATATGTATTATTCAAAAATTTATAATAAAAACAAAATTATACATATATATAGCATTAAATTAGTTTTATTTTTATTCATATTCATATAAGCTACCAACTATATTTGAACTACAAAAAAGATAATAATGTTAATAATTTTTTATTATAATATGAACTTTTTCATTTACAATAACAAAATCATGTAACTTCCATAAAAAATTAATGACTAAAATAAATACTAATATTTATTATAAATGGTTATATATACAAACAAATACAATGTATTATCATTTGTAAGATACATATCTAATAAGAATAACTAATGTAATTTATAAATTAAAAACAAAATTAATCACCATTATAATACATATATACAATTAGGTCTAGGACGGATCAAATATCTAGGATATACGGATTCGGATATGCATTTGTCGGATTTGTAAAATTGTTATCCGGATTCGGATATTTGGGGTTAGAATATTCATACTAAAATTCAAATACACGTAGACATCTGAACCTGTTTTTTTTAATTTAAAATAAATTAAAAACTAACTATTAACCATCTATTTAGTCTATTTAAAATTATTATTTAAAAAGCATAAGAATCATTAAAATTTAATAAAATTAAAATTTTAGTTATTTTATATAAAAAATATATAATATACATAGATAACTATAATTAAAATTTTAAATATTTAATATCTGGATCTGAATATTCAGATTTAAAATTTTGCTATCCGAATTTATAATTGGATCAATCGAATCCGTAAATTATTATCATGATCCATGAATATCCGTTTTTCGAAGAGGATAAGATCCCGAATCGGGTAACGGATATTGAATATTAAGTTCAAGTCATATATATAATTATATCAAACAAAATTACTTAAAATATTAGACATTCACAAAAATAATATCCGCGCGGGCGCGCGGGGTCAAAGGCTAGTACTTTTTATGGGTGAAGACAACGGGTATTCATGACGCCTCTTTTAAGTTAGAGGTGGGGTGATAACTTGTGTTACGTAATGAAACAATGGGGACCATAATCCATGGCTCTCAAAAAAACCTCCACCGTCTATTGAACACTTATGCTTTGTACAAATCAAATTCTCGTTCTCGGTCAAAATGCTTAGTGATGAAGATGTTGATTGCAATATAGATTCAAGCTCTCTTTAGAAATGATATTCAAGATCCACACTGGATCTTCGATTTATGTTTGATCTAATATCTATGTAACTATCAGTAAACATCTCTTCCTTTTATCTGGAATCAGATATGAGGGAACCTAAATAATCCCTACAAAAAAAATCAAAATTTTATAAAGAAAAATTTGATCAAGAAACTTAGAGCAAAGTCTGGGTTCGCTTTCATCCCTCTCTCTCGTGGGGATGTACTTAAGCGAGAATTCTAGGTTATTTGTATTAAAATGGTAAATTTATATCAAAAATTTATTTAAAATTCATTGTTATTGAACTTGACATTTCATAAAATAGTCTGAAATCCATTGTCATTGAAAATCTTTTAAGTTGTGGAGTTTTAAAGTTTTCAATTGATTTTAAAATATTTTAGTGGAGTTTCTTAGTTACATAAATTAATACTCAAATTCTCATAGTGTGAAGTGATATTTTAGAGTGGTTTAATAAAACTTTTTTTAAATTCTCTAATTTATTGAAACCATCCGAAACCTAATTAGAAATCAAATCACCTCAAACTATAGAGTGAATACCCCCTCCCCAAAATGTTGTAGCTCTTCTAAATTGTCTCTTCTTATATGTCTTTTTGTTATATTTTTAATTATATTTATAAAATATTGTTGATATAAGATGTGATTATTAAGAGACCGTATTTATTTTCTAATTCTCATAGTCAAAAGTATTAAAGATAAATTTCCAAGATCTTTGCTAATTAGTGATTACAGTTCTTAATCAAACCAAGAATCTCTTATAAGTTTTGATGTGTTTTTTAAAGACGAATATGAAATGTCAGATTTACAAGTAAAGTAAATCAAGAGTTTTGCTACACCTTGGCAAACAAAGTAGTAACATAAGAGCATATGAGCTAAAACTAATCTCAACACATCCACTAGGCCATAAGGTTGAGGAATTGCTACCTATTTCTCCTCGCAGTAATTCTATTTCTCATATCCTTGTCAATCAGCCGGTAGATTGCATCTGGAGTGCGAACAAGCTTATCGTCTAGGACATTGTTTCTTTGCTTCCATATATGATAGATGATAGCAGATAATTTTCTAATAATAGATGGAGCCACAACTGAAGTACATCAAGTCCATGATATAAGCTCTGCCCAGGAGCAGAAGAGTCGGTTAGGTGCACTTAGTCTTGAAACAGAGAGTCTCCAAACAGCCATACTGAAGTTGCAAGTCAGGAACATGTGGTCACGTGTCTCAACAAAAGAAAAGCAAAGACATCATTGAGTTGCTATCTGAAGACCCCAAGAAGCTAACCTTGCCCTTGTTGGTAGTTTCTCCTCATTTGCCACCCACATAGTGAATCTATTATGTGGTATTCCACCTTTAAACCATACTAACTCTGCAGAGCGTTGGATGGGGGCTCGTGATCTTAAGTCCTGCCATGTCTTAGTTGCGTTGGACCTTGGCTCCTCACTCAGAGAGGTTACCAAGACATAAGAATCAATATCATCATGTTCGGCCCTGAACAATTGTGGGCCGAAAGCAAAAAAAATTGGGCCGTTTACATATAAAAATAAAAAATGAAGTTGACTAAATTTGAAACCAGCACCACAAACACATTAACACTAACCGTAAATCAACTACTCTACTAAAGATTTTATTAAAAAAAAAACTGAAATTTTTCATATTCTAAGTAGGGCCGGAAGACATGCTTCCTTGGCTAGTACCCAGGACCACTACTGCTATCATTAGCAAAAATAGGGCAAGGAATACATGTCAAGTAAGCGTGGAGCTCAAGAGCTTCATCTGATCATGGTGGAGCAATAGACCAACAAGTGTTATTGCAAGCGTCGGAGACTGAACCATGGAGCTCTACTCGTTGCTGTCTCAGACCATTTTCTCCTAAGAACCGAAGCAACTGTCCAAATGGGGGTGCAAGGGTCAAACCAAAAGCTAATTTTCTGTCCATTTTCCATAATTGTCTTTATGAATTTAAGGCCTTCTGATCGAAGTTTCAGGGTTTGTTTCCGTGTGCACGAGTCTGAAAGTGATTCTTGCACTAGCGATAGGATTTTCTCATTTAGACTAGTATATGTGCCATTCTGCTCATAAAGATTCACTCTAAGATAACAACAGCCAAATGAATCTTAGACACATGACACGGTTCCAAGTAAAAAGACTTGTAAGACCAAGGCCCCCTTCCTGGTTTGGTAAACACAATTTTCTCCAAGCAATCTTGAGTTGTCGGGATACTTCAATTTCTCCAGGCCATAGGAACATTGAGCATAAGCTTTCAATCCTTCGAATGCAGCTCTTTGGAAGGAGGAAGACTGTCATCCAGAAGTTCACAGTATCATAGATGACTGAGACAATTAATTGAAGTCTGCCTGCAAGCGATGAGGATTTCACAGCCCAAGATCTAAAGGTTACAAGTAACTTGTTCATAAGCGGATGGTACTAGGAGACACGGTTTGTTGGTTTCAAAAATAAGAGGGGAAAACGAGAAAGTTTAAATAGAGATTAAGATGGATATTTCACCTACTATGCAATAAGTTGAAAGTGGGTGTAAGTAAATGGATTTACAAAATTAAGCTTGAATATAAATATCTCTTGATATTGATAACAGAGCTAAGATAACCAAGTCCACAACCATCAGGAAACTACATCTATGTTTGGCATATTGGTGAAACATCCAACGCCACACTTATACTCTGAAATTTATTGGTCTTTATCTTGCAACATAACGGAGATTGGATATGAGAGCAGAGAGAGAGATGAGAGTCCAAGTCATAATCTTAGTCATACTACCATCTTTACATGAACTTGAGGACTTTTACACCAAATGCAATACCTATGAATGTTGCAATGGCGATACCGAATATTCCAGCAAGAATCCCTGGAACTATCAACGAGTTCCATCCCTTTGCAGTCGCCATTCCAGCTGCAGTGGTGGGTCCACCGACGTTAGCATTTGATGCCAAAAGCAGCAACCTTAGCTCGACGTTGAGCAGCTTCCCTATGCCCAATATCACAGCGAGATGTGTCCCAATTTGGACCAATGCAAACAAGAATATGCTCGGCGCCGTGTTTATCACACTCCATATGTTTCCGCTCGCACCTATCACAGTGAAGAACACCTAAAAGGAAAAAGAAAAAGTAGTTT
The DNA here is from genome assembly GCA_905132885.1 of Moricandia moricandioides. Taxonomy (NCBI): domain Eukaryota; kingdom Viridiplantae; phylum Streptophyta; class Magnoliopsida; order Brassicales; family Brassicaceae; genus Moricandia; species Moricandia moricandioides. Next base: position 5,881 of record CAJHQQ010004127.1, read on the forward strand.
AATCTTGCGTTGTTCTTGAAAATGAAGTGTGTTTACAATTCTCTCACACCTGCATTAGAATAAGAGCCATGGCTTCTCCAGATGGAGCAAGACGACCAAACTGTGAAGGAAAGATTGTCGCTAGAACAACAACCACAGCAGTTATAGCTGGCAAGCTACCACCCGAAATCCCGAAATGCTTTGTTAGCAAAGCCCCTGCCTTGCATATGGCTAATGACACAGCAATTCCTGTAGCTATCAGTAGCACAGGGATTTTGTTTGTAGTTTCAGAATCTTTATTCGTCTCTGCATCTGTACATGTGAGAGAGCAACGCATAAGTCAGAACTCATAAACTAAATCTAACATGACAATGGAACGTAACAGAACACATGTGACATTGAAATGATCCATTCTTCTAACAAAACCAGACACCACTTACCACTAGTTGGTGGAGGTGAAGTTTCAGCAGGTATTTTGGAGCCTATAGCAAACAATGTTGTGAAATATACAGCGCATATAACATTATCAGCAGCGAGTCCAGCAGCTAATACTGATGGCGAAACTGCGAGAGCATTCGCTATGGCAACATAGTTGACGGCTAAAGAGAAACAACAATCAAAATGCAGACTAATAAGCCACTTTAAGAGGAATGGAACAAAACAAGTATCTTTAATAAACTCGAAGATACAAATGGAAGTTGAGTTACCTCCACCGATATGCCTCCCCATGAGAGCAGCTGCAATCTTCCAACTATCAGGACCAAGTGCTCTCATTGGCACCAGATAGTAAGCCAGAGCTGTACCCACAGTTGTCGCAACTGTTTATGAAACCCAATGAAACAGCAAATGATCAAGCTTTATGATACTTAGAGCAAAAAAGCAACTAGCTTTGCGTTAATAATGAGCCTTTTGCTACAACAAGTAACACCCTTGTACATGAACACTGGTTCTTACTTGATCCAATCAAGAAAGCCAAGAGAAGCTTTCCAGTGGACTGAACCACACGGCGGAGATCAGCTCTGAAGAGCAACAGAGGAACAGCTAAAGGAAGCAGGAAGTTCAACACAACAGCAAAAGCAGGAGCTTCTGAAGAAATGATCCCAAGGTTACTAGCTGCAAGACCAATCAGTGTGCTCACCAACGCACCACTCACCGCACTTCCCACCTTCGTCTTCTCCGACCTTCAATGCAGTAAAAAGTCAAATCTTTGAATCAAAACCAACAATACAATGATAGGTGTGAAGGCGTACCAGAGACCGAAAGCACCGGTGGCGAAGAGAGCAGTCCAAGTCCCCCACTCATCGTTACCAGATATGAGAGGCGTACTCAGCTGCGATCTCACAGTCACCGATCGGATCGGAGACAATACCTCCGGCGAGAGAAACCTGCCGTTACGAGAGAAGCTAAGCCGCGGCGAAGAGACTGCTTTAGACGAGGATTCAGGGAGATCGTGTCGTGAAACAATGTGCGATCTCCGGCGAATTGATCCTGACGACGGCGACGAGATCCCTGTCGCGTTCAGAAACGGCAAGCTCGTAGCCATATCGTGACTGCGTCTACTTTTACGATGGAAAGTGACGAGTGAGAGAGAAGATCGTTACTAAAGAGAGTAAGTGGACGACTTTTTGACTCCATACATAGTGCGCGTCAACTTTTCTCTCATAGTATCATACTGAACCGAACCGACCCTGAAATCAAAATTGGTTCTCATTAAACCAAGTCAAATCAAACCAACCTCAAGATCATTAGCTATCTTATCGAAACCAGCCAATCTGTTTTCATTGCAGGTTATTTGAGTGTTGATTCGGGTTCAACTAAAATCATCTCTACTGTACTTTTCTATTTTACCTATAAAATAGCAAAAGATTATATTAAAATTGAGATATACTCCAATGTATTTTTCTAAAACTATAATTCTTAAATATATAGTAAAAGTAGAATAATATTGTTTCTTCTTCTATAAATAGGCGAAATTAACAATCTCTATCAAAAAAAAAAGAAATTAGAAGTAAGATAGAGCAATCTTACCTCTAAATGCTATTATAGAATTAGAAGTATCAATGAGTTGAAAATACTCTAATGGAATAATTGGAACTAAAACCAAAATATTACATATATATACATACTAGGTCTATGATTTCAAAATAAAAAGATGTAAAGAAGATTGTGAACTACTTGAATGTATCAAACGGATTCCAGATGAATAGGTTATGTAACTCACAAATCGTGTTTGTGAAAAAGACCATTGGCATCTATCTATTAAAAAATCAAACATGAAGAACACAAATGATCTCATTTCTTTATTTTCAACGGTTAACCTTCTCTTCCAATTCAATTTTTTTTTCTATTCTCAATTCCTCTAAATCTAAGTTCGTGACTTCGATAGAATTTCTGGATAAGAGAGATTTGTGTTTTAGAAGACCTTTTGAGACAAACGAAAGTGATAAATACATGGCTCAAAAGAGCTTTATTGTGAAAGAAATATAAACAAAGGGAGAGACTTTAATCTTGTCTCTAAAAACAGAACATAAGATTGATTATATTTCAAAATAGGAAAAGGAGAATCTGCTTATAGCAGCCAAGGTTACAAAACACAATGATCATTGGACATTTATATGAACTCTATGTTGGTTACAACCCATAGATACATAGGTGGGCTTGAACATTTCTTTGGGCCTGAGCTCTCTAATACTCTCCCGCAAACTTAGCGTGAATGGAACAGCTCCACCTAGTTTGAAAGCACTGAAAAATTGACTTGAAGTGAGCAGGACTAGTTGAAGTAGGATGTTTATGATGTAGGCAAATGGCTCTAGTTCTTCACGGAAAACCAACAAGTGTGAGATCTATTCATGCCTATACTTGGAAAGTATCAAATGGCTTCATTCAGAGGTTTCTCTTGAACTTTGAGATCGTAGTTGATCTCACTCAGAGGTATAATTGTGACCTTTTTGACTCACTATGAATCTAGGCTTCCTTTAATTATTCCTTACTATGTCTCATGAAGAATCAAAACTCTCTTTCCACACTTACTAAACCATCCTATTAATTCTCTGATTCCTTTCCATTACTAAGCCAACTATAAACAGCTTCTGAACCATTCTAACTTTCTATGTGACATTTTATCAAGCACATTGCATGTCTTCTTGAAAATCAAAAATTTGTAGCCACAATTAGATCTTTATCAACCCAAAACTAGCATATTTAGTTCAAAGTGCATGTTCCCAACCTATCTTAACCTAAGAATCTAAACGAGCCAGCAACTCAACCCAACACACAAATGTCCTTGCTTTTTTTTTTCAATCCTTTGTTTTGTCTCAGGAGAAAAGAACATAGAAAATATTGTGAATAACTGGTGAAGATGCTGACTGAGTCTTTATTTTTCTTTTTTCCTTTCCGAATTCGTGTAGACAACTTTCGAAGTTCATTGTTGTTGAGAAAGCATTTTCTGGTTTTGTATTGCCGTTGAAGAGAAACAAAACATTTTTCTTCAGACACTGCATTTTGAGATTTTCTTCTTGTTTGACCAAATTTATATTGCTTGAAGCTTCAGGAAGACCAAGAACACAATAAATCGAGTGGGTAGGTTGATGAATTCGATAACTGAAAGCCTTAGCTTTGATAGAGTAAGCGGAAGCTCTAGAAAAAAATGTAATGCCCATAAACCGATTGAAACTCTTATACCATGATAGAGTTTCCGAATAAGAGGGATTTGTATTCTAGAGAACCTTATTGAGACATAAACAAAAGTGATAAAGACATATTTCAAATAAGATTTATTGTGCAAGAAATATAAATAAAGAGAGAGACTTTAATCTTGTCTTCAAGAACAAAACATACGATTGATTGTGTTTTAAAATAAGAAAAGGAGTAGCTGGTTGTAGCAGCCAAGGTTACAAAACACAATGATCCTTAGACATATTTATATGAACTCTATGTTGGTTACAAACCCTAGATACATAGGTAATGAAATTGAATATTTCCTTGGGCCTAAGCTCTCTAATAGACTTGATCAACGTCGATTTTGTATTTAGTTTTTGAAGTTACTCCATTTTATTTTTCTTGAATTATCCATCCATACCAAGCTTGCCCTCAATTTTATAGGAAAGAAATGTCATCCAAAATATTTTGAAGAGACTCAAGAATCTTCCAAATGTGATTTATCTACCCCATGAATCATAGTTTCTAAACTATCCTTCTCATTATAATATTCGGCTAAAACATCTTTCGACATCAAGGAACTATTAAGCTTCTCAAAGTATTATTAAAAAAACATGATGAATCATTGATCGCGAAAGTATTTTTATTTTTGTATATCAAGTGCAATTATGTGCTGAAACTTGTTTTTTGTAAATAGCCATAAATTTATAATCTATTCCAAACTAAATTGGAGGAGCTTCCCATTTGCATGATAGTTCAAGAGTTGCATAAGAGTAAGACGGTTTCTGATATTTTTTTTCAATGAACTTGTAAAAGCTTGAATAGGAGCTGCAGGTTCACCATGAAGACGTTTGTTCCTCTCACACCAGATTGCGTGAGTAGTAGCCTGCAATGCAAACCGAACACAAACCCCTGCTTCATAATCCAAAATAGTGTCAAGGACTACAAATGGTAATTCAATCCAATCAGTCGTATACTTCTCCTTCAGGATACTACTTGACAACTTACACCATACTTTCGAGGTGTAAGAGTAGAAAAAATGATGGTTCGATGATTAACCACACACGTTTCAGAGAACACATTTTGTTGAAGCTTCACTATTCCATTTCTTCACACGGTCCACCATGGTGAGTCTATTATGCATAGCCAACATTGAGGCGTCGCTTTAGGAAACCGCATTTCTTTCGCCCAAAAACATTTCGGCTTTACCACATTTGTGAGATGCCAAGTCTCATGAGTGGAGAAGGTATTGTGATACCTTGATCGACGTCTCTAGAGATCTGCATGCACACCATCCACCAACCTTCCATGAACATAATCTAAGGTCTTTGATAACATTGTAGCTCTGAACTCGGTGCCTTCTTCTTCTATGATCTCGGACAGTTGCAGAAACTATAGTAGCTGAGAAAATTTCTAAATCAATAAAACCATGCTCACCAATTGTTTCAAAGAGGACCTCATGATCCGACCATGTTACAAGAAAGATACAATCATCCCATTTCAAAAAAAATTCTTGTAGAACTCCCGAGCTTTAGATCTTAGGTTCAGAATCATGCGCCACATCCATGAACCCTTTTGACATGTTATACTAACTTCCCAAAAAAATTCTGGACAAGAAGATACGCCTTAATCCTATTATCCCACAAAGAATCATTTGATAACATCCACTATGTTCATTCAGAGCTCTTAGCCCCAGTCCTCCCTCTGTTTTTGATTTGCAAACATCACACCAAGAAATATTTGTATTCGTTGTTTTTAAATTTGATCCCGACCAAAGAAAACATGTGCAAATCTTCTCGATATTTTTCATACATTCACTCGGTAGTCTGAAAGCATAATATCAGAAGTTCACGATGCTCATAATCACAGATTTAAGGATTTGTAAGCACCTTGCATACGACAACAAGCGAGTTGTCCAAGTGGAGATTATGCCTCTGATGCGCTTAATCAAAGGAATATAGTCATTTTTCCGCATACTTCTTGTCATTAGAAGTAAACTAAGATAACACACATGAAGAGCATCTGGCCCAAATGGGAAGTGTGTAAGGATAAGGTCCATGGTAGACTGAGATGAGCCTGCCATAAAAATAGTTGACTTCTCCAAGCTGATTCTCATACCAGATCCCACTGCAAATCTTTAGAAAACAATGATCACCTTCTACTGAGTGTTTTGTTCCTTCCACAAAAACTAAGAGATCATCAACAAAATATAAAATGAGTCACATCAATTCTTAAATAGAGGGTGGTTCCCAAACATTGTATCTCTCGCTTCCCTATCACCCAATTCATGCAGATGAAAAATAGAAAAGGGGATAGAGAGCATCCCTCCCTCAGCCCTCTTATACTTTGGAAGTAGCCAGCAAGCTCACCATTACTTGTACTGAGAACGATAGAGTTTCTATACATAGTCTGACCCAATGGATGAAGAGTTCTGGAAACCCAAGAGCGTATAGAGTGTTGAGGATAAAGTTCCATCACACATAGTCAAAATATTTTGAGATGTCAATTTTCATAGAACATCTAGGTGAGAGCGTTGTGCTATGATAATCTTTTACAAGCTCAGTGGCAAGTAAAATATTCTCCATGGGGAGCTGACCCTGGACAAAAGCAGAATGTTTTGCAGAGATAATATTCAGGAGGAGCTTCTTGAGTCTATTCACAGTTATTTTGAAATAACTTTGCAGATCACATTACAACGTGCAATAGGCCTATAGTCTTCTACCATCTTGGCATCAGTTTTCTTAGGGAGCAAGAATCGTCGAGTTGATTCCATTCGAAAAGAATCCCTTCTGAAAAAGACTGAACTGCGACAATGAAATCGCTTCCTAAGATATCTCCAGTAACTTTAAAGAAATCACACAAGTAACCATCTTGATCTGGAGTTTTATTATCCAGCATTAAAAATAGAACCTTCTTTACCTAGTTTGCAATAACCTCATACTGTAAAAACTCACAGTCTTCCTCTCTACAACAAAAATTCAGAATATCTTGTAACTCTGTAAGTGGCGTCTCCACATAATCACTAGGCATATGATTGAGAAAATATGAAAAGAAACTTATTGCTTCCACCTTGATCTCTTCCTCAGTAGATAAAATTTCTCCATCTACATACTGAATTTCCCCAATCATATTTTGAACTGCATTGTGAAATGCTTTGTTATTTTTCTCTCCCACCTCCAGCCAATGAAGTTTTGATTTGTGCTTCTAGAAGTCTTCTTCAAGACTCGCGACATGTGACCACTTATCATAAACATATATCTTGGCTCTCAAATTATCTTATGTGGGTTTATGAAAATTATTTTTCTAAGTTTCACATAACATGTGATTGGCCCCCTTAGCTCTTTTTGGGAGATTTCCCAACCTCTCCTTTCCCAATTTTCTTATGATAGGGTTAAGAGCTTTAAGCTTCTTGGAAAAATGATGAAGTGCAGAGGTCAAGTGAAAGAGCGGAAACATTGTGTAGAACGCATGAACTGCTGATTAAGCTCTGGTAAAAAACACAGAGCATTCACAAATTTAAACAAACGAAAAACTCGAGTCTTTTCCATTTTTATTTGTACTCTACATCTCAGATGATCCGAGCAACCACTAGATGTAAAAACTTCTTATCGTTGACTGTGACTATGGAGCCGTTGTCATTTATATGAATCCTTTCCAACTTCTTAAAATAAAGCCATACTCCCTCTTATTACACCACGTAAACAGAGGACCATGTAATCATAAGTCTGTTAAAAAGTAGTGATTCACCACAATTTAAAGATCTGTCATCCCCAACTGTATTGAAGGAGCACTTTGAAAATTTGAATGTTCCTTACCATCCAAAATTTCATTGAAATAACCATTATCATGCATTCATGGTTGCCAATGGAATATAGGTGAATCATCCCCCCCCCCCCCCCCCCCCCCCCCATATATATTTCCTTCTATCCAATATATTCAATGCGTTAAAAAAGAGCAGAAAAAATATCCTCCACTCCATTTTAAAAGAACGGAGCATGTGATGGTTTGATCATCTTTATAGACTGGAATTATTTTAACGGAAGATCTCCAGAGCACCCATATATGGCCACATGTACTATACTCATAGTTAGTCATGTATGATTAATCTCCAAAATTCAAACTTAGAATACGAGAAGCCTTCCCTTCCTTGAATCTCGTTTGCTATCATGACAATAAATCAAAATGAGAGTTATAAACACCAGAGTTTTTGAAATCACCTAACGTTTGTGAGACCATAAGCGCTCATCTATCATAGTAAAGTTCTCAAAAATCAAAGTTATGTTTTGAATATAATAATTAACTCTTTGAATTGTATTGTCTAACTCAATCTCCTTATACAAGTCTTCCCATTGGATATCAGTTGGAATAGTTAGAGACAAAAATAAATAAGAGACACACATGCTTCTCGAAAATCCCTCAGCTTCTTTATTTTCAAAATCAGGTTTATAGAAGATCTCAAAATCAAATCTCAAAAGGTGAGTTAACCATTATTGATACTTCATATTTACTTCTTTTTGTTTTTATGTTTTTAGGTACTTAATATTGCATTGATTTTTTTGTAAGTGAAACTTTCTTTCAAAAAACAATGCTTCAATTTTTTATATGTCATTACCATACATGAGATCCCTCTCTTAACCTGGTTTTAATTGTTCACGAGAAGACAAAGTGTGGATTTTTAAAATCATCAAATGTTACTTGAGCTATTTCAGTTAAAAAAAATGATTATATCCTTTAATTTTTTTTTCTCGTCTTTGTTTTGCTTCTCTTCTTCTTCGAAGCCAAATATTTATTTCGATACATGGTGCTGATTTAGGGATCTAAATTATGAAATGTTATTGGGTTTAATAAATACTATTTTTTATTATTGAATTACAAGGATATACTTCACATAACAGTTATTATAATCATTTGAAGTATTAAAGTTTTGAATATATATTTTATATTATGAGTTTTTTTTCTAACACATTGACTTTCATTTTTCTGTCAACTTTTTTTATTAAATTGCATTACAGAAACATATACATTTTGACTTTAATTTACATTCATAGGTACTTTGTGCTTGAGGCACACTTTGTGTAAAGAATCACAGAATTTTGGACATTATTGCCCTTGTCTAACAATGCTATCGTTAGATTTTAGTTAACTAGTGTAATGAGCTGTAAAAAAATAAATCCAAACCATTGATTTTATAATTAGCTAGTATTGTGTGGCCACGATATAAAATACAAATTAAAAAAAAAATTGATACAAAATAATAAAATGGTCATGCTTTCTTGTTTGAATATATTTTTAGCTTTTTCCCCAACATTTTCTTAGGTTAATTTAGAAAAATATTTAAATATATTCTATGTATTTTTGTATAATGAATTATATTTTATGTTTTTCTTTATTTTGATAGATATATACCTTAAAATATACCTAATTTTTTTTGTCACCAAAATAGACTTTACAGAGAAAAATGACCAAAATAGACTTTATTAAAGGGTGTAATGTGGGTTAACTAATATAGACTTAGGGTTTAGAGTTATTGGGTGGGGTTTTGGAGACGAGGCTTAAAATTAAAAATAAAATAAAAAATATATTAATTTTTAAAAAATATAAAGGTCTATTTTGGTCATTTTTTATTTGAGTTCTATTTTGTGACAAAAATTTCAAAAAAATCTGTTTGAGAGATTTTTCCATTTTGTTATCCACTTTCATATTATAAAAATATGAATTATTATTGTGAAAAAGTAAAATATGATGGACAATGTATAGTAGATGAGGCGTGGATAACATGATGTATACATATGAAATGTGGATGAATTTTGATTGATGATTCGTGGATTGATAAATTGTGGATAGATAATATGTGAACAAAGAAGTTATAGATGTTGAATTAGGCATAGTATATGTTAAGGATGTGGATGGTGGTTGAGAGTTTTTTTACATATTTTGATATGTTTTGTATCTATCTCATAAGTTAATATGTATTTTTATTATATACTTTACAATTTAATATTAAATAGACAAATTATAATTTTCAAAAACAAAAAACAAATGTGCAAACTAAATGTGATTATCAAAGGAGTGTGGATGTATTTTATATGGACGAGTTTACAACACACATTCTCGAAGTGGATTTTATTTTTCTGTAAATACCTTTTAAGTGAACGTGATTTTAGTGGACAAGCTATCAATAGACATATTTTGATGAATATTTTCTCAAACGTGAACAAGATTAAAAATTCGTTACAAATATCTATGGACATGTTCTTGTGGACAAATTCATGTACTCGGATTTGTGTTGGTGAATTCGTGGCGATAGAAACGTGTGGAGGATATTTTGATTATTTTGTAGATAATTTTTCTTATAAATGTTTGAATATCTCTTTAAATATAAAATAACCTAGAGAATGATAAATTACCATTTATTTTTTTTTAATTAGGATTCAATTTAAGCGGTTTAGAGTAATTATGATTTAGAAATTAGGATCATACAAGAGGAAGTGAAGAATAATTTCCATGAGAAAGAAAATGGGAGAGAAAAAAAAGAAGAAGTAGAATCATTGGAAGAGAAAATTTGGATAAAGTCACATTTGAAGAATGAAAGAGACACTACAAAAATTAGAATGAAATGTAAATTTACTAAATTTTTCAATTAGGGAGTTTTTGTCTTTTCATTATTAGAAAGTGGCTTAAAGGCAGAATGTGTTTTTCAGTGTAATTTATAAGACAAAATATGTTTTCAAGTGTAAATTTCTCTTTTATTATTATATTTTAGATTTCCAATTAACAAGTATAGTGATATAAACAAGATCCACTTAATAGAAAAACACGTGTCTAAAATCAAATAACCCAAAACAACAAGTGACATATACATGTATTATACATGATGTCATCTCATGCATAATTTATCTTCAACCCAAACATAGAGAAGCACTCTTATCTTCATTTCCTTCACGAACTCAGCTTCATGTATCATTGTGGTATGCCTTTGCTAGATATCATGTTGTGTTGAGTATCCCTTTCAATCTTTATGGGTAACCAAAACACCGGTTTATAACTATCTTCTGTTGTTGATATATTATTTTAGCAGTTCAACAAAAAAAAATTGAATATGAGAAATTTTTGGAAACAAACTTTATGAAATATGCATATCAACTGAAGAAAAGAAAACCAAATATAATTAACAATATTATTCATATTTTAGTCTAACTAAAAACAGAAAATTGTGATTCAATCCAAAACAAATTGATGCAATCGAATATACTAAAAATATGAATAACCAAACCAGTCAAAACTCTTGTTTTCATATATCAAACTATACAAAATTTAAAATATATATATATATATATATAAAAATCTAAAAAGACAACCAAAGTAACTGAAGTTAAAAAAAAAATCAGATTCTAACCTAGTAAAAACCAAAATGTTATTGTTCAGTTTGAAAGAATAAATGCAACCCAATATATTCAAAATGGGTATTTGAACTTATTAGAAAAATGAAAACCCATAAGAGTTGACACGTGTTGGAGAAATAAACAATGCAGTGTGGACTAAGGCAAAATTTGAAGAGGAAAATTATGCTTATAAATGAGAGATATGAGATTGTGTTATGTGGATTAAACTTTTAAAGAACAAGATATTTTCACGGGTCAAGATTGGTATTGCAGAAAATGAGGCTTAAACGACTAGATGATTGGAGGGCCGAATCTGTACATATGCTAGTGAAATATGGCCTTGGCCCCCATAAAATTTGGAGGTTTTTTACATGGATAGAGGCCCCCAAATTATGAAGAATTATTTTATACAAAATATCTTAAAGAAAAATTTCAAGCCCCTGTAATCTCAGACTCGGTCCTGCATGGTTGGGACATGAATATGCTATGGAGCATATAATGTGAAGTTTTGATATTGCAGAAAAATCCCGGGGTGGTATTCGCTACAAACTGATTCAATTGGCGAAGATGTTGTCAATATTGACGGAATGACCGACTTTGACTTTCATCTTAGATGAATTTTAACGATATAAGTAATTCTTTCTCAGTTTTACAATCCAACATATACCAAAATAAAATAATACAATGGCAGAAAAAATTTCACAAAGTACTCAAAGTTTTCTTTATGTGTGTTTATGTTGATTTTGTATCATCAATTTTGCTTTCTGAATAGGTATCTAGTTCAATGTACCATAATTATTTTTTGGGACAAAGAAAACTAATCGAAGATATTTACTTGATATCATATAAGTAAAATCAGAACATAATTATATGTAATACAAATTTTATTTCTTTTTTCATATGTATAAATAACAAAATCATTTAAAACTTAAAAATAAATAAAATCAAATATTTATCAATTGTTATATTTGGTTATTTTATGAATTGTTATATTTTTGTTTGAATACGGAAAGATCACTTAGTTAGTAACTCATGTGGGACACAACATTTCCATTTTAGCCGTAAGATTAAAGACGTTCACGCATTGTTTTTGTTTTTTTATTGCAAAGTAAGATTTGGATAGAGAAACAACTAACATCTTTTCTTTTATTGATCCTTATATTTTTCTCCAATTTGTTTTTAATTAATAATCAAATTAACCTTGACTAGAAAAGTTCATTTGTATATCCAACCGATCGTCCCCTTAACCCTCAATGTTTCCATTAGTTCGACATCCATCACCGACGAAAGTGCTCATTGTAAATGAGGGAATGTTTCAAATAATACCAAAGTTCCAATTTGATTGAGGTTTGTAGAAGATAACAAATAACAAAAGTTTGTAATGACAAACAATCATTTTTCTTTTTCTCTCTTTCGGAAAATTAGCTATCTCAAATTTGACAATATATTTACATATGTATATGAGGCTTAGATCAATTATTCTTGCACAATATCTTACGCGTAATCACCACGATTAATGAGTATTTAGCGCCTAAGCACCTTTTTGTCTACAAATTTTAGAACATTGCTATCTTTGAAATATTCATTTAAAAACTTTTAGATACATGGTTTTATACACTACTTTTTATTCATTTCAATTTTTAACCAAAAAGGCTTTTTAGCTCAACTCTTTCCTACTTTTTTTTAATTAACTAAAACAAATATTAGTCATACCAGATCAAGAAAAAAAGAAGAAAACTATAAATTTGGGTTTAAATAAATTAAGGGGTGGAACCCTTGCTGTGTGATTTGATTCTCCTAGTTATCTCTTTCTCCAACTCTTCTTTTCCTCCCACTTCTTCCACTTCCTACACCATTCCAAAACCAAACCCAAACCAACATAGCCACGTGTTAACAAAAAAGTAGCATGCAAATACTTTGCTTTTAAAGGGGTGGTGGTTCTTGCCTTGGGTCCAAGAAACAGCCCATATGGTACACCTTTAAATTTGTCTGTGTGATGTAACTGAAATCCATATTTTTTTAAAAAAATATATATATAGTAAACCGGATCAGCAGATAATAATTATGAAATTAAAGTAAAAAATTAACGACCGTTGGATTATGGTATTAGACCTGCTGAGCGGCGGCGACCTTCCCAAGGTAAGGGACATTGGCATTGGGACCTACAGGGAATCTCTTGTGCACAAATCCATCGTGGACGAACATATAGGCCATTCCATGATAGAACCGTAATATATAAACTACGGAGAACTGAATATTGTAAAGAATTAAAATAATAATATTATACCAAATAATAAGAAAAGGATGATACAATCGCAGAGTCGAGATATTATCTCTTTCCTTAACTCAAAATACGTCCCGTAGTGCAACGGTTCTATAACGTAATGAGTCCCAGGATACAACTGCAAAAATCTTCTGATCTGCGTCACTCTTTCAGAAGCCCGACGAAACTTGTTTTGTTTATACTCTTAGACTTGAAAGAAATATCAAAAGGAAAAAAAATGAATATGAAGGATTGCTGGTTTGTTTTTTCTGTAAAAAAAATGAATGAGCATCTAACAATGTTTCTTTTGTTTTTAAAAGACAATTGAAACTCATTAGCCATTATGGAGCACTAACGTATACATGGTCATTACAAGCAATAAAGGAAATTGATTCCCATGACCACAACTCAAATACGTTAGTATATAAAATCATAATGTTGCTTTGACCAAATCAAAACAAACAATATGCTTTAATTGAGTTTAATTTTCTGAATAAGATTTAGAATAAATTATTTGACATTAAGTCTAATTAACTTATTAAATCTAAATTCAAACTCAAATAACCAAAGTGAAATATTTGTTAAATTTTATATTTAACCAAATATATAGCTTTATAAGAATTTTATGTCATCACTTTGGATCTCCATTTCTCATTCAAAAACAACTCCGATTTTGACCAACAAATACACTATCTCATAGTGTTCATGGTGACGATTACATCGTGCCCAAATTTCGGTCCTTCCGACAGACGTCTCCGTCGAAAAACCCTTTGAAATAATGGTCCACACCGCTTTGTCAAAACCGAGTTCCAACAATCCCCCACATGAATAGAAATGAGTCTAGACACATGACTCAAGAAAAAAAAAACTTTTGAGAGTACGAGCGAAAAATCCACTGCATGATGAGTTGGTAGCATTTTTCAGCCTTGAACCAGTCATTGTTAATAACTATCGGATTTACTCGAGCAGGAGGTGAACATGATGTCTTGAACCCCCCGGACTTTGGTGTAAACCGAGACAATAGCTACAACACAGCTTCATTCTCTCACAAAACAAATTTCTCTATTGTGTTCGTTTTGACCGTGAACATTCTTGGTTAATCATGAGTGAACTTAGAGAATATAGCCTTTTATTCATTCTGAAACGGCCCCATTTCACAATCACAAGGTGATTTGCCATTAGCTTTGTTTAGAGGAGTATCATGTACTACTCCATTCATATCTCAAAGCTATGGACATAAATCATTAAAAGCAAATGCTTATCCTCTATTCCTTACATGTAGAACTGTTTAATCATCCTAGGAACTGAGTATAGACCGAAGTCTTACAGTGCTTTGGGCAGATTTAGTTTGACTTAGTTGTCTCCTTGAACCTATTTCTTGGGATCTCCAGTCATTTAGGTAGAGTTACCGCCAAACTTCATCTTAATTCATAGGCTTTAAACCCATTCCTCTTGATGATTTAACAACTTGATCTCGTGACAAACCTTTAGTAAATGGATCCGCAAGGTTTTCATTTGTTCTGATTTAATCAATCGTAATTACACCAGTTGAGATCAAGTGTCTAATGGTTTTATGACGTCTTCTTATATGACGAGATTTACCATTATACAAATTACTCAGTGCCCGACTTATTGCCGCTTGGCTATCACAATGTATACGTAATGCCGACACTGGTTTATCCCACATAGGAATATCTTCCAGAAAATTTCGAAGCCACTCTGCTTCTTCTGCAGCTTTATCTAAAGCTATAAATTCAGATACCATGGTTGATCTAGCTAAAAGAGTTTGTTTGGAAGACTTCCAAGAAACTGCACCACCACCAAGTGTAAAGACATATCCACTCGTGGATTTAGAATTTTTGGAGTCAAAAATCCAGTTGGCATCACTGTATCCTTCCAGAACTGCAGGTTCTTTACCATAGTTTAGCCCATAATTTTTAGTATGACGTACATAGTCCAATACTCTTGTTATGGCTTTCCAGTGGTTATGTCTTGGATTACTCGTGTAACGGCTCAGTACATTGACTGCATGTGCTAAATCAGGTCTATTACAATTTGTCAAGTACATTAAGCTTCCGATGACACGCGCATACTCTGACTGTAACACTGCTTCACCTGATTTTTTCGTCAAGTGAAAACTAGGGTCTACAAGAGTTTTTGCCTTTCCTTTCGAGTAAGATTTAAACCTCTCAAGTATCTTTTCAGCATAATGAGTCTGAGATAAGATGATTCCTTCGGAATTACGAAAGATCTTAATCCCTAGGATAACATCAGCTAGTCCCATATCTTTCATTTCAAACTTGCTCCTTAGTATGTTCTTCGTTTGAGTGACCATGTCTTTATTACTACCAATAATGAGCATGTCATGTACATACAAGCCAAGCAATACGTATCCAAGTGGTGTACTTTTGAAGTATATGCACTTGTCACATTCATTAATGCTGAAACCATTTGACATCATAACATTGTCAAATTTTTCATGCCATTGTTTTGGAGCTTGCTTAAGTCCATACAAAGACTTCACAAGTCTACAAACTTTATGTTCTTGTCCTGGGACAATTAACCTTTCAGGTTGTTTCATATAAATCTCCTCTTCTAAATCACCATTTAGAAAACAATTTTTACATCCATTTGATGGATTTCTAGATTTCTCAATGCTGCAATTGCTATCAACATTCTGATCGAAGTTATTCTCGTTACCGGAGAATAGGTGTCAAAGAAATCTAAGCCTTCTTTTTGGCGAAAACCTTGCACCACAAGTCTACACTTGTACTTATCAATTGAACCATCAATATTCAAATTTCTTTTGCAAATCCATTTACATCCCAGGGCTTTAAACCCTTGTGGCAAATCGGTTAAATACCAAGTATGGTTTTGTATAATGGAGTCGATTTCACTATTGAAGGCTTCTTTCCAAAAATCAGCGTCTGGTGTAGACATAGCTTCAGCGAAACTTCTTGGTTCATTCTCGAGAAGAAAGACCATAAAGAAATCTTCACCATAAGATTTTTCCTTACGTGCTCTTTTGCTACGTATAGGTTCATCTTTAAATAGTTCTGCATCATCAAACGATGTGCCAAACGTACTCGCCTCATGTCCGGAGGTGTTTGCATCTCTTTCTTCATGAGTTTGTTTTAGATTCTCTCTATTCTTACACGGAAACACGTGTTCGAAAAAGGATGCATTCCTTGATTTCATAATTGTATTAACATGTACATCTGGTACATCTGACTTATGAACCAAAAATCGATAAGCACCACTATTATGGACATATCCGATGAAAATACAATCTACTGTTTTAGGTCCAATTGAAACCTTCTTCGGAGGTGGTACTGCGACTTTTGCAAGGCACCCCCACACTTTCAAGCATTTGTACGAAGTTACAACACCTTTCCAAAGTTCATATGGTGTTTTACCAGTAACTTTGTGTGGTATTTTGTTGAGGATATAATTTGTGGTAAGCAATGCTTCCCCCCACATGTTCTGGGCTAACCCAGATTCCTGCAACATCGCATTCATCATCTCTTTAAGAGTTCGGTTTTTCCGCTCCGCAACTCCGTTAGATTCAGGTGAATAGGGAGCGGTTGTTTGATGAATGATGCCATGCTCTTTACAGAACACATCAAATGGTCCATCATACTCGCCACCTCTATCACTTCGAACTATCTTTATAATTCTATCAAGTTGGTTTTCAACCTCGAGTTTATACTCTTTGAATTTTTTCAAGGCTTCATCTTTGCTTCTTAGCAGATAGACATAACAATATTTTGTACAATCATCTATGAAAGTAACAAAGTATTTTTTTCCACCTCTAGTTTGAATAAATTTTAAATCACACAAATCTGTATGAATTAAACCAAGAGGTTCAGTTGTTCTCTCAACATGATGGAATGGAGTTTTTGTGAGTTTTGCTTGTACGCATACTTCACATTTCTCTTTGCTCAATTTGCATTTCGGAATTAGGTTTAAATTAATTAATCTTTGCATAGATTTATAATTTACATGACCTAATCGTTCATGCCAAACCTTGAACGGTTCAACAAAATAAGCAATTGGTTCATTTGTGGATAAAACTGTCTTAATACACATTTTGACCAGTCCATCCTGAACATATCCCTTGGCTAAAAGAATATCATTCTTTTTTAGCACAAGTTTATCAGACTCGAAATTTACTACAAATCCAGCTTTGCTTAATAGCGAACCAGAAATAAGATTCTTTCGCATATCTGGAACATGTTTAACATTTTTGAGAGTAATCTCTTGTCCAAAAGTTAGCGCAAGTTTCACTTCGCCACAACCTTCAATAATAGACGAGCCGGTGTTACTCATAAACAACATCTCCTCAACATTGCATTTTTGATAA
The DNA here is from genome assembly GCA_905132885.1 of Moricandia moricandioides. Classification (NCBI taxonomy): domain Eukaryota; kingdom Viridiplantae; phylum Streptophyta; class Magnoliopsida; order Brassicales; family Brassicaceae; genus Moricandia; species Moricandia moricandioides. Next base: position 23,525 of record CAJHQQ010004127.1, read on the forward strand.
GTACTAAACATATCCTTATCAATGCATATGTGAGTGGTGGCACCTGTGTCATACCACCAGTCTTTTAAATTATCCTCAGTTTTATTGACTTCTGTGACCATAGCACAAGTGTCATTTTCAATTAGGTTGCCATAAGGCTTCTTATTGTCAAGCTTGTTACTTGTGTAAGTTATAAGCATTGACGGAATCTGAATGCTCTTTTCAGCAGACATCTCAGTTCCCATAGCAAATGGAATCATAAATGGCAGACCACTCTCAAACTGAATTTGAGGCGTCGACTCATTTAACCCATTGCCGATCACATTACCAAATCCATTAAAGATTGATATACTTGTGTTGTAAGACATATTTGAATTTTGAATCTGCTCACAAAATCCAACAAAAAATATTAGTATAAATATGCAATATCAAACACAATTAAATTTCCAATAAAAATAAAAATAAAACAGATCCACAAACTTTAATGGTGCGACTAAATTTAAGACAATAACAAATTAAAAAAGATTGTCAACTCAACCGCAATGATAAAGATATTAGACCGGATTGAATTGCAAATTAAACGTACACACTAATTATCAGCTGGTCAAACGATAAAAAAAAATACTTATTTTACCACTAGTAATGATGCAGAATGATAAAAGTAATAATAGAAAAACTATTGATTGCTTGAAATGGAATCTAAAGTGCCACGATAAATTAAATCCGGTTAAAAAAAATGACAGCAAACAATTGACTATCAACAAATCAATTATCAAGAGAAGAGACGATAAACTATGAGGAATTATTTGATCTAAATGCAATCAAAGATAATCACCGAGAGAAAAACACCAAAAAAAATAAAAAAATTCTTTTTAACTTATTAGTTCCTGCAAAATAAAATCATAAGCGTAAAGATGAAAAGAAATTTCACACTGAGACCGAGAATTATCAGAGCCAATCCGATCCCGGCACCTTTTCAGAAATATTGATCAACCTGTTCTTAAAAAAAACTTTTACAATAATCAGTCCGGTTAGTGCAAAACAATAAACGGATATTTTGAGTTAAGACTGATAGAACCGTAATATATAAACTACGAAGAACTGAATATTGTAAAAAATTAAAATAATAATATTATACCAAATAATAAGAAAAAGATGATACAATCGCAGAGTCGAGATATTATCTCTTTTCTTAACTCAAAATACGTCCCGTAGTACGACGGTTCTGTAACGTAATGAGTCCCAGGATACAACTGCAAAAATCTTCTGATCTGCGTCACTCTATCAGAAGCCTGACGAAACTTGTTTTGTGTATACTCTCAGACTCGAAAGAAATATCAAAAGAAAAAAAATGAATATGAAGGATTGCTGGTTTGATTTTTCTGTAAAAAAAAATGAATGAGCATCTAACAATGTTTCTTTTGGTTTTAAAAGACAATTGAAACTCATTAGCCATTATGGAGCACTAACGTATACATAGTCATTACAAGCAATAAAGGAAATTGATTCCCATAACCACAACTCAAATACGTTAGTATATAAAATCATAATGTTGCTTTGACCAAATCAAAACAAACAATATGCTTTAATTGAGTTTAATTTTCTGAATAAGATTTAGAATAAATTATTTGACATTAAGTCTAATTAACTTATTAAATCTAAATTCAAACTCAAATAACCAAAGTGAAATATTTGTTAAATTTTATATTTAACCAAATATATAGTTTTATGTCATCACTTTGGATCTCCATTTCTCATTCAAAAACAACTCCGATTTTGACAAACAAATACACCATCTCATAGTGTTCATGGTGACGATTACATCGTGCCCAAATTTCGGTCCTTCCGACAGACGTCTCTGTCGAAAAACCCTTTGAAATAATGGTTCACACCGCTTTGTCAAAACCGAGTTCCAACATTCCAAACATTGTTATTCCCAGTCCCTGCCCATGTATGAAACCAAACCGGTAAGAAAGTCATCAGCTACAACAAGAAAGTGGGACTAGCTCAATGTGTTAATAAGCCTTTATTTGAATTGCACTTGTTGAAACGCATCAAACTTGTAACAACTATATATCCCAAATGCTATATCGGCTCTATTTTAATGATGCATCAAATTAGTTTAAGAAAAGGTCAGGTAACTCCAAAAAGCAAATGTGGCTTAACCGGGTCAATGAATTTTAAATATAATAAATTTAACCATAGTTGTTTCTGTCTTTTTTTTTGCTAAAGTTTGGTAGTTGTTTCTGTCACGTTAAGAAACATCTTACAGTTTACAACAATTATAAACTATTCTAAATCTACCTATCTACCTCACAAAATTTTGTAGAATTTACTAATTTACTAGTTTAATCTACTTTCGGTTAACAGCTGGTACGGAATTTATATTACATGTTGTAGTTTCAGGTTGAGAGGATTAGGACTTCTGCTTGAACTGCTTAGTAATTCAAAAAGAAAAAAATCTATTTTCGGTTTCGGTGAGATAATCAAAACTTAACTATAAATTTAAAAGAGTCAAAAACCAATCAAAATAACGTTTAAGGTATTATCTAAGAATAAAAAAAGAGAGAGAGGGGACTTAGCACCGAAGCAGAGACCAGGAACAAGTCCTTTGTTAAAGAATCCATAGTAAAGAAGACCAATCGCTTATTATAGCAAACACATCGTTCAACTCAAACGCTCATTCTCTAGGTTTGTGATGAGACTATCCCAAAACAAAAACCGGATTAAATATCACAAAGTATTTGATTATTTTATTGTAAACCAAAAAGAAAAGAAAAACAATTACCTCATGCATGTTCCACAAAGAAGCGTGCCAGAGAGCTTCATCAGCCCATCTTGCCCAAAACTCCATCCCAACCTTTAAACCCAAACATTTTTTTAGTCAAATAGATTATAACAAGAAAATATGGTAAGCTGACTACTCGATGGCTACACAAAACAGGGTCGATCAGATTAACTTACGACAGCACCAATGGAGAAAGCAAATGTACCAAACATTTCTGATACTGGAACCTCACCTCCCTAAGTTGAAACAAAAACCAAGTCTCAGTTTCAAAATCCTGTCTGAAAATTTTGATATTCTTTATTAACCTTCATTTGCCAAGAAAATCTGTAATAAACGGACATGATTGCCATGGAAGTAATGCCGAAGCTGGACATCATAGCAGCGACTAGAGAAGTGAACCTCTCTGATTTCTTCCTCTCTGTTTTCTGAAGCAGCGACGTCGTCAAGATCTCGGGAGAGCTATTTTCCTGCTCTTCAACGACGAAACAGACGGTGAAGATCTTCCGTCGTTGAAAGGTGTTGAATCTGAGAGACGGAGGGTGATGAATGAGGCGGGAGTTAGAGGATAAGAAAGAGCGGTTGAGTGTTACGGTGATCGATGAGAGTACTGCCGCCATAGAAGGGAGGTTTATGAAACTTGAACGAGACATAGAGAGAGAAAGAGAAGATTTGTCGTTGATGTAGAGACGGCACATGTAAGGAATATAAATCCTATAGTTTCAACTTTTATGAACTCAAGATTTATTAGATAAAACCCTTTGATCTCAAACTTCAAAGTTTTGAATAGAAACAACACAAGATAGATCACACAATCTTCCTTAGCTATTGCTAACCTAGTTTGATCTTTCTATCTCCTTTTTATTCCCTAAAACGTACCCCAAGCTCTTGTTTTCCTTCTTATTTATAACTAAGACTTTTTCCTTGTGATGCAGGTATTAGCTGAATGAGCTGGGTCAAGGAGATGTCAAGTGGGCTGCAGAGAGTTTGGCCCATCTCCAATAATCTCCACCTTGAGGCCTAACTCTCTTCTCATTTTAGCCTCGCTCAATTTGGCCCAAATCTCTTCAGCTCCTTCTTTCTTCGACAGAGTGGTAAGCAAACCAACGCCGACTCCAAGTTCTCTCTGTCTTTCTTCCTCTTGCGATTCTGCATATCCATGGTTACCTCACCGAATTTGATTTCCCTATACCCACGCCGTGTTCTCTGATACTCGATGGCACAAAGTTCTTCCTTGGCGTCACTCGAGAAACGACGATGGAAGTCCTCCTTCTTCCCGATTCTGCTCTGCATGTAAGGTCTCTGTCCTTGCTTGTCTTTGATTTGAGATTAGTAAGATGATCCACTGCCAATAGATTCGTAACAAAAATTAAAGGCTCGCGATTTCCTTTTTTTTTTCACAGATCTTTGTCTTGCATGTAGAAAACTCAGCTCAATCTCGCCGGATTCCGTTTCATTTTGGGTAAGAATACTCGATTTTAGTATTTCATTGTCTTTGTTATCTTGAATAAGCAAAACTTTTGTCCATGCTCTTCCGAGTCCTTTTTCACCTGAGATACTCGTCTCCCTTCAGCTTCCCTAGCTGTTTAAGACGTTTTCTCATGAAAATTTATCCAAGTCTGTAGCTTAGTAACTAACACTTTCAATTTGTTTTGTTAGTTTCTCCACCTCGAGCTCAAAACACCAATCCCTCGTCCCTTTTTCACCACAGGTAACAGTTTCCTTTAGATGCCTGACTGATTTCATTGTTGTTTTTAAGAAATGACCGATGTATTAACTCGTTTATTCCTTTTTGACGAGGTACAACAATGGTGTTACCTGTGACGCTTCTCTCATTCTTACGTGATGCTCAAAAGGTCGCAGCAAAGGTCAAACTTAGGCCCTGGTAAGGCTTTTGTCAAAAAATCCGCTGGGTTCTTACTAGTATGGATCTTAGATAGGTGAACCTTGCCTTCTGCTATGATGTCTCTGATAAAATGGTATTTAGTGTCTATGTGTTTAGTTCTTTCGTGATGCACATGATTCTTTGATAATGCTATGACACTTTGTGAATCACAATAAATCTTAACACTTTCTTGTTCAAAACCCAATTCGGCACATAACCTTCTTATCCATATGGCTTCTTTTGCGGCTGTAGTAAGGGCCATATATTCAGCTTCAGTTGTTGAGAGTGCTACTACATCTTGTAGGCAAGATTTCCAACTGATAGTGTTTCCCCAAAATTTAAACACAAATCCTGTAACTGACCTTCTTCTGTCAAGGTCCGTAGCATAATCAAAATCACAAAAACCCTCGATACTGAATTCTGAATTCTGAATGTTTGTTGAATGTGAGTCTTCTTCTTTTAGTACCTTTAAGATACCTTAGAACCCATTTAACAGCTGACCAATGCTCTTTCCGGGATCTGACATGAAACGATTTATAAGTCCCACTTCATAACCTAAATCAGGACTTGAGCCAATCATTGCATACATTAGACTACCAACTGCGCTTGCATATGGTATGTCTTCCATGTATCTTCCTTCTTCTTCCTTTTGGTCATTTTTAAGACTTCTTAGCTTGAACTGGGTTAGGTAGGAGTGATTACTTCCTTTGCATTGGACATCCCAAAATTTGTTAGAACCTTTTCTAGGTAGCTTTGTTGAGACAATATTAGCGTTCCTTTCTTTCTGTCACGTAAGATATACATCCCTAATATCCTTGAGGCTTTGCCTAAATCTTTCATCTCAAAATCTTTGTTTAAGCTCTCTTTAACGCTTCTTATTTCTTTATTGTCCCTTGAGGCTATTAGCATATCGTCAACATAGAGGAGTAGATATACTGCTTGTTTAGTATTCACATTCCGCAAGTAAACACATGGGTCTTCTTTGCTTCTTACAAATCCTTGACCCTTCATGAACCCGTCAAACTTGAGATTCCATTGTCTTGGTGATTGCTTTAATCCATACAAAGATTTTTTCAGTAAGCAAACTTTATCCTCGTCTCCCCTTTTTATAAATCCTTCTGGTTGATGTATTAAGATTCTTTCTTCCAACTCTCCGTTTAGAAAAGCAGTTTTAACGTTCATTTGCTCCAGCTCATAGTCCTTGTTCACAACTAGGGATAGCATCAATCGAATAGATACATGTTTAACCACTGGAGAGAATACTTCATGGTAATCAATCCCTTCTTTTTGAGAGTAACCCTGAGCCACCAATCTTCCTTTATATCTAGGGTCTTCTACACCGGGAATTCTAGGCTTTAGCTTAAAAATCCACTTGCTGCCTATAATTTTTGCATTCTCTGTTTTTTCAATAAGTGTCCAAGTGTTTGCTTTGTGAAGAGAATCAGTTTCATCTTCTGCAACATTTTTTCCAGAACTTACTTTCTTTGCTCATCATAGCTTCCTTGAAAGTCTTTGGTTCGTCAACTTCCATTTCTTCTGAGGTAGCTAGGGCGTATGCAACAAAATCGATATCTTGAAACCTTGAAGGTGGTTTTATTTGCCTTCGTGCTCTGTCCCGTGCAAGCATATATTCACCAATTTCAGTTTTTTCTTCAGTGTCTACTTCTTCGTCAGAACTGGTTTCTTTTGTGATCTCTAGGTCTTTTGATTCGGAAACTCCACCTAGAACTGAAAAAACTTATGTATCGCTTTTAGGTTGAGAAGGGCCTTCAATTAGGTTTTCTTTAAAGGTTACTTTCCTTTGTTTCTTCTCATTCTCCGCCTTTTCAAAGTTTTCTTCTTCGTGATGTGTCAATGTGTGTTTATACATTTCCTCTTCATTAAACACAACGTTTCTACTGGTGACACATTTCTTCTCATTTGGCAACCATACTCGTATCCCTTTACTCCAAATGGATATCCCATGAAAACACCTTTTAAGGCCCTATGACTTGTCTTTTCCTGCATTATATGTACATAGGCAGAGCAGCCAAAACTCCTTAAGTGATTTAAGTTCGGTTTTTCTCTTGACCATAATTCCTCTGGCAACCGGTAGTCAATGGCAGAATTCGGTGATCGATTTATGATATAGACTGCTGTTGATGCAGCTTCAGCCCAAAATTCTTGTTCTATTCCAGCTTCTGTGAGCATACATCTCACTTTTCTCCATGATTGTCCGGTTTATTCTTTCTGATACACCGTTCTGTTGTGGTGTATATGGACAGTTCTTGTGTCTTTTAATACCAGAATCCTTGCATAGTTTATCAAACTGTTGATTACAAAATTCTAACCCATTATCCGTTCTAAGGCACTTGATTTTCTTCCCAGTTTGATTTCCACGGCCTCCTTCCATTCTTTTAATTTACTAAAAGCTTCATCTTTAGTCTTAAGGAAATAAATCCATACTTTCCAAGAGTAATTGTCTATAAAGGATATAAAATATTTGCATCCTCCTAGACTCTCAGGACTTGAAGGTGCTCCCCATAAATCTGAGTGTATGTACTCCAAAGTGCCTTTTGAAGTATGTTTTGCAGCAGGAAAGCTTTGCTTGTGTGACTTTCCCAAAACACAAATCTCACAGAATTCTAACTTGTCTACTTCTTTGTTCGTTAGATACCCATTCTTCACAAGCATATTCAGGTTCTTCAAACTCATGTGTCCCAAACGTGAGTGCCATATCTTGGTCTTGTCAATATCATCCCGCGACACATTAACTTCTCCTTTTGAAACTATACCTTGTAGATAATAAAGACCATCATGATACTTACCGGATATAATTTCTTTCCCGTCTTTGAAGAATCGAATCATGAAATCTTTTCCTTCATACTTGCATCCTGCTCGTTCAAGCATTCCATATGAAATAAGATTTCTACTCATGGCTGGCATATATCTTACATTTGTAAGTATCACCACTGAGCCTTCTGGGCTTACAATCCTGATTTTTCCGATCCCTTTGACATCGCAGTGAGTATTGTTAGCCATTAATACCTTGCCTCCTTCGAATTCTTCTAGATAAAGCAAAAGGTCTTTGTTCGGGGTGATGTGGAACGAGCAACCGGAATCCATAACCCATTATGAGCTTGGATCATGTGTACTCACGGTTAGTATAAGTGGTTGCTTAGGTTCAATGGCTATATTAGCCGCTCTATGTGGTTTCTTTTCTGGACATTCTCGTTTCCAATTTACTTCCTTTCCACATATAAAGCACCCCTTGTTGTTTTTATCGTACCGAGGCCTTGATTTAGATCTTTCAAATCTGCTCTTTGATCTGTCTTTCCAATTTCTATTTCCTGCTTTGTTAAATGATCTTCCCCTGTCTTCTACATATAAGCCTTCATCTTGTGTTTTGAAATTTTTCCGCTTTCTAGTAGCTCTCGCTCTTTTGACTTAGCAGCTCGTGTTACTTCATTTAACTTGAGAGTGTCTATGCCGTACTTGAGTGTTTCCTTTAGGTGATCATACATTTGAGGTATTGAGTTTAGTAGAAGAATAGCTTGAACTTCTTCTGAGACATCCAAGTTTAGGTTATTTAGTTCAGCAACTAATTTTAAGAAATCATCAACGTTTGCGTCTATGCCCTTGGATTCGTTCATCTTGAACGTATAAAACTTATGTTGCAAATAAATACGATTTGGCAATGATGTCTCTGTATATAGTGCATTCAGAGTGGTCCACATTGCAGCAGCGGTGTCGCAGTGGCTTATCTTTCGGAGAACTTGATTTCTTACGTTCACCACGATAAGGTCCTTAGCCTTTTCAGACTTTCCAAGTTTTGCGGGATCAACCCTTTGATCTCAAACTTCAAAGTTTTGAATAGAAACAACACAAGATAGATCACACAATCTTCCTTAGCTATTGCTAAAACGTGCCCCAAGCTCTTGTTTTCCTTCTTTTTATAACTAAGAATTTTTCCTTGTGATGCAGGTATTAGCTGAATGGGCTTGGTCAAGGAGATGTCAAGTGGGCTGCAGAGAGTTTGGCCCATTTCCAATAGCACAGTTTCTTTTCTTTCCGTTCTGAGCTTTTTCAGGTAATAAATCTTGGATTATAATATATGGTCTTTTCATTTAAATTATTAAATATCTCAAGTTTATTGTAACGATATATTTTAGGGAAGTTGACTCAAATGTCATAAATTTTAGTGTTTATTACTATAGTGTTACAAATATTTTTTTATCACTGGTATTTTTTAAATGCCCAGCGTGCCCTTATACTACGTTATAAAAAAAACGTAATTACAAGAATGC
>CAJHQQ010004128.1:0-32454 GCA_905132885.1 Moricandia moricandioides
TAACTTGTTGTTTCCTCCTTCCCTAAAACCTTGTAGAATACTAGGAATCCTTTGTTGTAGCTTGTAACCTTCTTGTGAGTCTGTTATGCTTAACCCTAATCACATATAGACCATGACATATATATATAGCATGACATGTGAATAAGGTAAGGCTCAGCTGGGCCTGCGAATTTGCCATCCTGTCCGTGGCCCATTCGCATCTGACCAAGCCCAAGATGATGCCCACACTTTACAGCTCTCTCCATTCAACTTTAAGTAAAGCTTCTTACTTTTATTTATCTCTCTCTCTCTCCCGGGAAATGTCTTGTCGGTGGTGGTGATTCTCCGACGAAGCTACTTATTCACCGGAAAATTACTATGCTTCCTGGATCCGACAAGAGGATTGGTTTCTCAGAAGTGGGACCTTGATGGGTAATTTAGGGAATGTCTTTGAATGAAGCAAAGACTAGTCTTGCTACAAAAAGAGGAAAGGGAAAGATTCCATTTTTAGTTTGTTTTCAGATATTGCGGAGCTATTGCTTTCCTTTGCCTTTTCTTTTTTAATCTCTTGTGTTTGGGGAAACTTGCATGTGAAGGGATCTTGCGTTGAACGAATAAGCGTCTTGCTTCTTACTGTGTTTGCTTCTTGTGTTATCTTCTCTGTCAAGCTTATGCTGCAAATCTGTTGAATAAGGATCAAAAACCCATGGAGGAGAAGCTAGTTGAGTCCTTTTGGTTCTGTTCTGACAGCAATCAATCTCTGTTTGTAGCCTAAGTTACTGTTTTTAAGAGCTAGGGTATTAAAAGTTGTTGGCTTTTGGGGCTGTTTCATCCTCTTGTTGTTGGATTTGAGCTATGGAGGATATTGGGTTGGTTAAACAAGGTTGGAAATGGATGCAATCTCAGAAACATATGTGCTCTAATGCTTGTTCTGCGGTGAGATGTTTTGGGGAGAAGATAGGAGAGCTGGTGGAGCGTCACTGGCCATTGGTGTGTAGTGGATGTGGGAAGCTATTAGGGCTGCTTCGTATTTCAAATTGTTTACTGGAAAGATTGCATTTTGAGGGGCTTTCGTTGCAGCGCCAAGTTGGGCTCAGCTGCTTTGCTTCTGATAATGTGGAGTTGCTTCCTTAGCTTGACTTCCTTATCTTGCTTGCTTTATGTTCTCCTCAGTATGGTATTGTCTTTACACTTTTAATCTTTCTTTCATTCTAGATTTTAGATCTTTAAATAGGACTGTGATAATTCTTGATCTTAGAACTTATGTTTCAAGATTTTTGATTTGAAGTTCACTGCATTAGGTTGTAAATTTGGATGGTTGAGTTGTGTTTGACCTATTCTTTTGAACTTACTATTTACAGGGAGCTGCTGCAGCTGTTGTTGTGAACTTGGGTTGCACTCCTGGGCTCTTTATTGTAGGACTATTTGGTATTTTGATATTATGGATGTATGCAAACTTTTGGATCACCGGAACATTGTTTATAGTCGGAGGCAAGTACTGATATCGCCCCTGATCGGTTATGCTCTCATACTTGGCCACTTTAGATTAGTTTGCTAGGTTGTCTTTCAGGTTATTAGTCAATAAATCTTTAGTATGCTTGATCTATACTGTTTGCATGGTTTTAAATTCTCTAGTTTTGTTTGATTCAGGCTATTTATTCTCCATAAACCATGCCCGTCTGGTGGTTCTAATGGCGGCCGGATATGCGATGTACTGTGTCAAAGTCAGACTTGGATGGCTTGGTGTTTTGCTCTCAATGAATCTTGCGTTCTTGTCCAACGATGTATTAAACTGTCTTCTTCTGTGGTGTGACAATCTAAGTGAAAAAACACAACGCGAGGAACCAAAGAAATGTGAAGAAACAACCATAGAAGAAGACTATCCTGGAGAATTTGAGTATCCATCAGTTCCCATCGAAGAAGAAACTGAGAAAAAGGTTCATGAGAATAAGTCAACTGCTGAACCAACTGCTCCTACTACAACTGTTGTTAATACCGTGAAGGAGATTACTAGTGTTAAGATACTCAAAGTAGATACAAGTTCAGCTGATGAAATGAAGAGAATACTGAAAAGTTTGAATCACTATGAAGCGTTGGGGTTCCCTCGGCATAAAAAGATCGATGACGCGGTGCTTAAGAAGGAGTATAGAAAGAAGGTCTGGTCCTTGTTTCCGATGCTGAGTGGGTTCAATGCAATTTTTATATGAAGGTTGATGAGGGTATGTGCTTTTTTTTTTGTTTCTAGGCAATGTTAGTTCATCCTGATAAAAATATGGGAAGTCCTTTGGCAAGTGAATCATTCAAGAAGCTTCAATGTGCTTACGAGGTAGGATTGTAGATGTTTATGTTCTTATTATGTTACATATAATAAACATGTAAGGCTTGAACTTCTTTCTTTTTTTTCTCAGGTTCTTTCTGATATTGTAAAGAAGAGAGATTACGATGAGCAACTAAGAAAAGAGGAGTCTAAGACCAGGAGTGTTTGTCAGACATCTCATGCTTCGTCACATCAGGTTGAGTTACTCTCTTTTAGCTTCTCTGTAGTATCTGTTGGCGTGTGTTTGTCAGACTTCTCATGCTCAATTTCATTTGCAGAGTGGTCCTGGTTACCGTGCGGAAGAGTCGAGGCGGATACATTGTACAAAATGTGGTAATTCACACATATGGGTATGCACCAGTAGGACCAAAGCAAAAGCAAGGTGGTGCCAGGTGATTGAATCAAACCATTATCTTCTTGCATTTTACTTTATTCTGTTATTTCAGTGCTCTCTTTCAGATAATCTAATCTGTTAAAAATGTAGGATTGTGGTCAATATCATCAAGCAAAAGATGGAGACGGGTGGGTCGAACTCAAAGGGACATTACCCTTTGAGAGAGCACATAAGGTTAGTAAAAGAGCTTAGCTTTGTTGGCTTGTAATGATGAATCTTGTTTTGGTTTAGCTCAACCACTTTGTTTTCATGTCCTTCAAGATTGAGATACCACGTGCTTTTGTTTGTGCGGAAAGCAAAATCTTTGACGTCTCAGAATGGGCCATTTGTCAGGTCAGTTGTATTACCGCTTCTATATCTTGTGAAGATGATTGAGATAAATGAACATGTTTGTTTTGGTTTTTGATTAAAATAGGGAATGGCGTGTAGACCAAACACGCATAGGCCAAGCTTTCATGTGAACATGGTTGGGTTAGAAAAGACAACACAGAGATCAAACTCGAGTAGGTTCCCATGGGATCTAGACGTGGAGATGATGGATGAGGATGAAGAAGAGTTTGAGCTATGGCTTCAACAAGCTCTTGCTTCTGGTCTGTTTTGCGAGACCTCAAAACGCAGGAAAAGCTGGAGTCCGTTCAAGTTAAGCCAGATGAAAAGCAAGAAACAGTGGCGAAGGACATCCACTTGATGTATAAGCTTATTACCACAGCAGGGTACAAGAATAGAGGAAAGAAAACAAGATTCACAGCAAAGTGAATGCAAAGATCTGATTAGTATAGCAAGCATACTTTCTTTTGGGGTCTTTCTCTGTAAATAGAAGCTGTTGGATTCTTGTTCACTTGTTTTCTTTAGTCTTGTAAAACTACTTTTGAGCAAAAAGAAGCTGTTTATTTTTACGTGAAATGTATACATTTGAAACTCCACCTCACCTAGTATGCTTTATTATTTACATAATGTGTTTGCTTCATGTTCTACACCGCGCTGCTGCAATGATTTAATAAGGGTTATATTTGAATAATTACTGTTTTCATGGTTTTTGGTGTCTAAAATACATATAATTGTCCTGAAGACTAAGCTCGAATATCTAAAAACCCATTGTTGTTGTCTCTTTCACATTATATCCTTCCTATTTTCTTTAACTTTTTTTTTTCTTCTAAAAATTTTGTTGAAAAACAATTTTCTTATGTTTTCGAATGATTGATTACGGAAGTTAATTGTATAATGTGAAACTAATCGAATATGTTATCTTGTGATTTTAATCGTTAGAAATATCATAATCATTTGATCTTTACATTATGTTCATTTAGCTTTACATTTTTACATTATGTTTCATTTAGTTTTACAGATCGTCAATTTTTTTTCTTTACATTTTCGGCTAAAAACTTTTTTTTAGATTTTAAAATAATTGATTACAAAAATTGATTGCATAATGTAAAACTAACTAAACATTGATACCATGTTATTTTTTATTGTTAAAGATATCGTGGTTATTTTGTCTTTACGTGATGTTTATTAAGACTTCTAATTGGTCTCTAATATTTTTTTTTTAATTTTTTCTTCTAATAAATTTGATGAAAATTATTTTTCTATGTTTTTGAATGATTGATTACAGAAATTAATTGCATAATATCAAACTAATAAATATGTTATCTTATCAGTTTTTTTTTATTGTTAGAGACATTATGATCGTTTTGTTTTACATCATGTTCCTTCAAATTATAAATTGATATATAAATATTTAATTACAAATCATTTTTTGGTAGGATTTAGATCTCATATATTTTGGTTTAATAAACTTATAATCAACTACATGTAACTGGATCAAGAAGTCTAATGTAAAAATAATATTAATGAAATTATTTTTGATTACTATAAATTTATAGAAAACAAACAATTTTTTTTCCTTTTAAATATGTTTACTCGCTTGGTCGATTTTGACCTTCACGGAAGAGTGTTCTTTTTCCGCACCGCCGCAAATTTGTCCGGCGGAGAAAACGAAAAAAAAACCCTAGAAATTGGAATTGTACAACGACGACGGAGAGGTTTGGGAATTCAATTCGATCTCTCTTTCTAAAATCCGCGTTCGATCGGTTTTGGTGGTGAGAAATGAGTAGGCTCTCATTCCGTCCACGTCCATTGGACATTCACAAGAAGCTTCCGATTCTAAAATCTTATAAAGACTTCGAAGACGACGACACACCCACTAGAAACCCTCAGCTGCTCCGTTTAGCTTCTTCTGTAGAGCTTGACAATGAGGTCAGTTCCCATAGTCTCTCTTCTTCTAAACTCATTTCACCATTGTTACTTAGTGTAAAAATGTTTCCTTTTTGCAATTGGGTTTGTGTTATTTCAGGTGCATCCAGTGCCAAGCAAGAAGCTTGCTTCAGAGATACCCACACCTCAGTTTGTAGTTGTGGATACATATGAAAGAGACTATTCCCCTACGTTTGGTCAACCTGCTTCTTATCTACGTGCAAGAGGAGGTTTGGTTTTTGTATAATGAAAGTGCTTTGTTTGTTTACTTGGAGACTTAAAGTTTGTGGCTTTTTGTTTTTTCGGTTTACAGCTCGGTCTGAGCTTGGAGAGTTTGTGGAGTATGATCTTGACAATGAGGATGATGACTGGCTTTATGAGTTTGATAAGGATAACAAGCAACTTTCACCTGAAATGTAAAGTTAACCGATTTGACTATCATGTTCTAGATGGATTAGCTCGCTCTATATAGTACTCAAAGTGATTGGATTCTGCTACAAGTGTTAACACCTAACCCTTGAATCAAGTGCTAATAACATGTAAACGTGTTGGATTTGTTTGAAACAGGTTCGAGAGTATTATTTTTAAACTAGAGGTGTTGGATCACAAGACGCGGGAAAGAGCAGGAGTTATTACACCTACCCTTGGTTCTCCCGTTCCTGTGCTTTTGCAGCTTGATGGTGCTATTGAGGTATATACCCTTGCTTTGAGTGGGTGTTTCATAGTGTTTTGGATTATGATGTCTCTTTTTCTTGTAACATATACGAACATGACATTTGAAATAACTCTTGTTGTCATCTTATTACAGGCGCTGCAATCACTGTCCATTAATTATGGAGTTTTCCAGGCTATCTTCAACTACTGGAAAGACAAGGTTTGGCATGGATTTATTGTTACAAGTTTTCTGATACAGGCATGTGTTGCATAGGTTAATGATAATTTAAAAAACTTTTCTTGACGCCCTGAGATAAAACCTTGTTTGAGAGAGATATCGTTGGGTTCTTGAAGCATATGGATTACTTTTCAGATGACAAACTAGTTAAACATCTTGACCACGTTTGGCTTATAAGACTAATGCATATGTTTCATTTTTCTTTTTTTGTGTTGTTAACTTAGCGCAAAAGATGGCAGAAGCCTATCTTGCGGCGTTTGCAGGTTTGTACCATAATTTACGGTTGAGACAATCAATGCTGGTGTTGGAACTTGGAAGGGATCTTAGTTACCTCGGTTACTTAATTAAAGTTTTGTCTCTTTGTTTGAAACAGCCGCCTCCACCGGTTAATGACACCAATCCTTACAATGTGTTTAGGCCGAGGGAGAAAGCTCACAGACTCCACACAAGAAGGGTAGGCCGTTATCGTGATACATTTTTTATATTTGAATTCAATTAGAGAAAGAAAAACACTGAGAAGTAACCTTTACTTCTACTACAGATGCAAAGGCGAGAAAACAATGTGCAGTCATTTGAAAAGCTTCGACAGGTAAGGGAAGCACCTTAATTATTTTTACATTTCTTGCTCGAACCAGTCTGAATTCCTGAAACCTGAGCTGTTTGCTTTGAAGAATGTCTTCTCTTACTTACTTTCTTTCTTTCTAGGCTGTTATTAATCTATTATCGGTCTTTTATATTTTGTCTTGTTGGATTCTGAATACAAGTCTTTCTGGAATTATATTATTGTTACAGGTTAGACGCAATCTTGACCAAGCGAAGACCATTCTGGAGGCTCTCATTAAGGTGTTCTTTATGACAATTTTATATAACTTGTATGTAACTTTCATTTCATACCTGAACAAAAGGATTACATTCCCCAAAGTCGCTAATTCGATGTTACTTTTCTCTAGAGAGAAGAAAAAAAGAGGGATGTCATGGACAGCGAGGTTAGCCTTCAAAGAATGCAACTGCAATACAGGGTACGTACTACTAACTTCTCTTACAAAAATTGATGCTCCTATTCTCTTAGTCTGATTTTTGAGTTTGAGATTGCAGCATGAACCAGAGCTCTTGGAAGATAGCTTGGGTCTGCAGGGGTTTCCACCAGCTACAACATCTTACAAATTTGGCTCAAGCGACGAGGAGTACATGGACTCAGATGACTACACTAGCACCCACGTACGGACAAGACCTTCCGTTATCCCTAACTCTCGTTTCACAAACTCAAATCTGAATGCATCTCAACCCGGAGGCATAAAACAAGAAGTTAGAAGACGACACTCGCATCACAATTGGCTTCACAAACTGGTTAAAAACCTTCTCCTTTCAACACCATCTGTAATGCTCTCTGGTTGCTATAGTTAATCACACTGGTTTTACCTTTTGATCTCTTTAGGATCCTAATGAACCGGTGATGCTGTTCACAAAACCGTTGGTTCCTGAGAAACTAGCAGCTTCAGGGATCGTTCCTCCAGTACCTGATACAACCTCAGGTCAACCTCAAAGTCGGTTTCAGGGGAGGATGGGGCGTGGTGGGAGGATAATATTCGATAGATGGAATCCTTTGATGCAATCTCACATCAACTGCGGAAACTCTCTCTACATTGCACCAAATCACCCTTCTGCCAACTTCAACTGAAGACAAATTTTCTCTGTAAAGAATCTTCAAATGAACAAGTGTAATGTAATAACTATTAGCATTTTGTAACTCTTGTTAATTTTCTGATTGTATTTGATTCGGTTAAATCCGGTTATGTCACCGGTTCAGAAAACCAATACCAGGGACTTAATTATAATAATACCTTAATTTCGGGACCAAATTGTAATAGTATATTATATTGGGGGCAAAATTGGACTTTGTTATGAGGATTTCAGTTTTTTTTTTTTTTGTTTTCTTGTACAATCGCAGTGAAGAAGGGAGGAAGGTACCCTAAATCGAATCTGGGAAGCTCCATCAATGGCGTCGATGCTGGCTCGCAGGTCGCTGAATACTCTCCGTTCTCGACATCTCGTATGAATCTCGCTCCCTTGTATCGCTTATTTTGACTTTTTTGGATTCCTAGAAATGGGGAACGTATCGTCGAGTTTTGGGAATAAAAAAAGATTCGATTCACTCTCTGACTCTTTCGAGATTGTATCTGAATCGAAACTTTGTGATGTAGAGTGAGAACGGAACGTGAGAGATTGAGTTTTAGCTTGCTGATTGATGGATCATATAGGGGGAGTTTATCATATGATCTAGTTCTTGAGGACTTTATTGCCATGCCAGTCTCGCTAATGGTTTATTTGTGGGATTGAGAGCGTTTTTTTTGTGTGAATTTTGGGTTCCTTTCCATTAGCTTCCTGTGGTGTGTGTATATGTTATGGTTTACAACTCTTATTAGCTTCTCTTCATCGCTAGGTTTTGTCAGGACAAGCTTTGCAGGGATCTCATCTTTCTGGATTGCAGTCCCGTGGTATTTCTTATGGCTCCAAGAAAGGTATATTCTTTTCTCTGCTCTTTTCCTTTCAGGGTCTCTTAGTGATTCAGGTTGAAGTGTGAGTTTACCTCTTTCTATGGATCGTGATGTATGTTAAAATAGGAAACTTATGTGTGTTGCTTCTGTAATATTTACAGATGATGAAGAGGAGGAGCAACTTGCTAAGGAAATCTCCAAGGACTGGAATACTGGTAAGCTAAAGTGATCTACATACTTTTTTTCCTTTCTCTTCTTTTTTTCTCATACTTATCCTCGCGGTTTTGCATTTTTTTGCAGTATTTGAACGAAGCATAAACACCCTATTTCTCACTGAAATGGTCCGTGGTTTGTCCTTGACCCTCAAGTACTTCTTTGATCCCAAAGTTACTGTAAGTGATATCTTTTCCCAGTCTTTCTGATCTTTTGAATAAAAGAAATCTGTATGGTTCTGAAGCTATTTCTTGTGGATGCAGATCAATTATCCATTTGAGAAGGGTCCACTTAGCCCTCGCTTCCGTGGTGAACATGCTCTCCGACGATATCCTACTGGGGAGGAACGCTGCATTGCCTGCAAACTCTGTGAAGCTGTGAGTCTTGAGATCTATGCTAAGGATTTAGTGTTAGTCTTCATTGCTCTTGTATGGCATCTCCGGAAGATGAATACTTTTGGATTCATTTAACAAGGATTTGTTATCCCATTATGCTGTGGAAAACCGGTTCTTGCTGAGATGATGCCTATGGAGGTTCAGCCTAGTTATCACTTATTAGGAGAATCATTTGAGTATTTGTTGTTCTAGTCGCTAGAGTTCTGATGAAATGCTCTTATCTGTAGACAGTTATCTGTTTAATGTGTTAAGATCATAGTCTTTTAGATGTCTATGGAATAATTTCTTACCAACCGATTGTGATTTTGAGAGGGATACTTGTCTATTTCATCAGGTCTGTCCAGCCCAAGCAATTACAATAGAAGCAGAAGAGCGAGAAGATGGAAGCCGCAGAACCACTAGGTCACAATCCCTTTACTTACAGTTTACCAACCAAATGCTTTCTTTTTTTTTAACCTTTCATAATAATGATCAAGAGCTCTACAGGTACGACATTGACATGACAAAATGCATTTACTGTGGTTTCTGCCAAGAAGCTTGCCCCGTTGATGCAATTGTCGAAGGACCTAACTTTGAATTCGCAACCGAGACACACGAGGTCAGGTTCATCATATTTTGCCTAGACATAACAATGATTCCATGGCATGTAACATTGAACGTTTTGTATGTTACCCTTTTCATAGGAGCTTCTCTATGACAAAGAAAAGCTGCTTGAGAATGGAGATCGATGGGAGACTGAGATTGCTGAGAATCTCAAATCGGAGAGTCTCTACCGTTGAGAGCAGTCCTTTTTGGCTTCATTGTTTTGTGTTAGAGAAATAAAAGACGAGTGCTTATGCGTTTGAAAACTCCTCCTTTGTTGTATTCCAGCTTTGTGCTGTGTAATTGAATTGTTTGTAAACCACTTTGATTTCGGTTTATGACTTCCGGTTAAGTAATTTGATTTTTTTGGTTGCGCCAATTATCGCATTCAGACATGAAATTAATAATTTAATGTGTAGATTTTGTTTTGGGTTACTACTTTAGAACAAATCCTCAGAAAGGAAAGTAAAAAAAAAAAAAAACTCAATCCCCAAATCGAGCGAGTCCTCCCTCAATTTCGACGAACTAAAAGGCCAGAAAAATCCCCCGATTAGGGAAAACTTGTCTTCATTCGCAATCTTGATCCTAATCTCTAACCTCGACCTTGTTCACCGACTTTCACACAGCTGAATCACCGTCAATCGATTGCTTTCTGCGAATTTCTATCTCCTTCTTGCAAAAGACTCCTCCTTTGTGTATCAATTCAAAAGTTCGGTGTGTGAATTTTTTAGGGTTTTTCTTTTTCTTCAATTCTGTAATTGTGTCAATCTCAGCTCTCTTTAGCAGGACGAGCTAATCAGGAGATGAGACTTGGGTGTTGTGACTTCTGGAGTAGAGGAAAATTATGCAGTTCTTGTTACTGTTAGTTAAGAGAAGAGCTAGAACAAGGCGAAGAAGACTTAAGTTGGTAAGATGAATGTTCCGGCTCACATGTCTGGACAGGTTTCGAACCAAGGGACCATGTCCCAACAGAATGGGAACTCCCAAATGCAGAATTTAGTTAACGGTGGTGTTGGTGCTCCTCCTCCTACTAGTGCTGGTTTAGGACCTTCACGTGTTGACAATGACCTCTTGAGACTTCGCCAGAGCATGCGAATCAAGATGTAAGCTTTTTTTAAGTTGTACTAGCTTCTTTTCTGTTATAACTGGTTTTTGTTAGGTCTTTCTTAACTTAAAGGTACTTATTTTTTTCTCTTCTATTGCAGTCTGTGTCGTCTATATTGCTTTCTCGCTGTTTACTATTTATGTGACACTGTTTTTGTCTCTGTCTGCGTTTTGTCGCTAGTCAAATCTTTTAACTTTTTGTTTTTATCAGTTTCAGCATCTTGCAGCAGAAACAACCATCGCCAGCTGATGATGCATCAAAGGCAAAGTATATGGATGTGGCTAGACGCTTAGAGGAAGGGCTGTTTAAAATTGCCAACACCAAGGTATTTTTTTCTTTACAAAATTCATGTGCTAAAATCGGTATTTCAACATGCTAATGTCCTAATACTTTTGAATTTCTTCCTAATGTCGAACTTTTAATTTGAATTACAGGAAGATTACTTGAATCAGGCGACCCTTGAACCTCGGCTGGCAAGTCTAATCAAAGGCAGACAGTTGAACAACTACAATCAACGACAAGCTAATTCTTCCTCGGTTGGAACAATGATACCCACTCCAGGATTACAACATAGTGGGGGGAATCCAAATATGATGATGACATCCTCTGTTGATACTACAATGGCTGGAAGTAATAACATCACAACCACTGCTATGAACACTGGAAGCCTGCTTAATTCTGGTGGCATGCTTGGAGGTTCTTTCACGACTTACATAAGATGTCCCGAAATTTGTTTCTGCTCAATGTTTCGTTCAACATCTTTACTTGTTGTGTTTCCAGGTAACATGTCTAATAGCTACCAGCATTCGTCGAGTAATTTTGGTCTTGCTTCTGGAGGGAACATGACATCAATGAGCTCGCAAAGAAATACCGGCCAGATGATGCCTACCCCTGGATTTGTCAACAACAATACTAATAACAATAACAACAATGGCCAATCTTACTCGAGTGTTGAAGCTTCAAATAATAGTGGCGGATTTTCTGCTGCGCCTATGATGGTATCTCAGCCTCAGCAGCAGCAACAGAGGCAGAATATTGGTGGCCAAAATAGTCGCCTGTTGCATAACAATGGAAGTCAAATGGGTGTTGGCCTTAGACCTGGCATGCAACAAATAATGTCTAATGTGTCTAACAACTCCACAAATGGTGGTGTTGGGATGAATGCAAAAGGTGTAGATCCAGGAACCAGAAATTCACAGCAGGGTTATGATAACCTTCAGCGTTCAGGAATGCAGGGTAAAGTTTTTGTTGCCTCCCCCTTTTTTCTGCTTGTCCATCAAAATATTCAATTATGTTATTTTCTCCATCAGGTGAAGGATATGGCACAAATAATTCTGATCCTTTCGGATCTGGAAACTTGTATGGTGCTTTAACATCTGTTGGGACGATGACAAATACTCAGAATACCAATACCACAAGTTTTCAGTCTGTGTCGAGAACTAGCTCTTCTCTTGTAAGGACTGATTGAAATTCACTTTAAATTGCAACAAGTACACCAGTGAAACGTCCTTCATTTTTTCAGTCGAGAATACAGATTGTAAATTGTAATTTATTTCTGTTCATTTTTTCGCAGTCACATCAACAGCAGCAGTTTCAGCAACAGCCTAATCGACTTCAGCAACAACCTAATCAATTTAACCAACAGCAGCAGCAGTTTCTTCGTCAACGGCAGTTGAAACAGCAGAGCCAGCAGCAACAGAGATTTATGAGTCATGATGCTTTTGGGCAAAATCTTGTGGCCTCTGACATGGGTACACACGTTAAAAATGAACCTGGAATCGAGAACCCTAGCGAGTCTATCCACTCCCAGACTCCTGAGCAATTCCAGCTTTCTCAGTTTCAGAATCAATACCAGAACAATGCAGATGACCGTCATGCAGGTTCTCAGATTCTCCCTGCCACAAGTCAGAGTGATATGTGTACATCAGTTCCCCAAAATAGCCAACAGATACAGCAGATGTTGCACCCGCAGAGTATGGCTTCAGACTCTATTAACAGTTTTAGCAACCTTTCTGTTGGAGTGAAATCAGAATCTGGTCTGCGTGGTGACTGGCAATCTCAGTCACAGGAACATACTCAAATGTCTAATGGTATGTCGAACCAACTGCACATTCAGGATGATTTCCGTCAAAGAATTTCAGGAACGGACGAAGCTCAGCCCAATAATAGTTCTGGAGGGTCTATAGTTCAAAGTCATATATCCACTACATCAGAATCTCCTATTCCTCAAAAAACTGTAGTTACCACTTGTAGTAGATATGGAAATGGAAACCAAGATCCGAGATTCAGGAATCAACAGAAATGGCTCCTGTTTCTACGCCATGCTCGCAACTGCAAGGCGCCCGAGGGGAAGTGTCCTGACCAGAATTGCGTTACGGTTCAAAAGCTCTGGAAGCACATGGACAGTTGTGCTGCACTTCAATGTTCATACCCCCGTTGCCGACCCACAAAGACATTGATTAACCACCATAGAAGTTGTAAGGAATCTAAGTGTCCTGTCTGTATTCCTGTGAAGGCCTTCTTACAGCAACAGGCAAATGCACGGCTAGCTCGTTTAAGAACTGAAAGTGGTGCAGCAAGGTCAGTGAATGAAGCTAGAATATCCAATGATGCAGTACAGACCTCTATTGGTGCAACATCTTGTGCTTCGCCTGGTGGTGATATTTCAAAGCATTTGCAACCTTCATTAAAACGATTGAAGGTGGAACAGTCTTCTCAACCCGTGGAGGTTGAGACGGAAAGTTGTAAGAGTTCAGTTGTTTCCATAACAGAAGCACAATCGTCTCAGTACGCAGAAAGAATAGATCATAGGCACAGTGATGTACGTGCACCTTCAAAGTATTTTGAAGTGAAAGCTGAGGTTTCTGAAGCTTCTGTCCAGGCTCGACCCGGTTTCAAAGAGACGAAAATTGGAATTGCTGAAAGTATTCCCAAGCAAAGGCTTGTCATTGAGGCAGTTAAACAAGATATGTCTGATGCTTCACCTCGGCAAGAGAAATGCAAAATTGAGAAAGAAGCTGAGCTACCTAAGAAAGAAATTGTGGCAGAGTCTGTTAAACCTCTACCAAAATCTGGAAAAGCAGAGATAAAGGGTGTTTCATTAACTGAATTGTTCACTCCTGAGCAAGTGAGAGAACATATCCGGGGTCTTCGTCAGTGGGTTGGCCAGGTTTGTGAATTTTGGGAGCTTATGATGTTTACAAATAAGCTTGATTGATGAGTTGTAGTAGTAATCTTATAGGCGGCTTGTTTGATTAGTTTCCCTTCTTATATGTACTAAACATTAATCTGTTGTACTTTATGTGGTTGCAGAGTAAAGCCAAAGCTGAAAAGAATCAGGCTATGGAGCATTCAATGAGTGAGAATTCCTGCCAATTGTGTGCAGTGGAGAAGCTTACCTTTGAGCCACCACCTATTTATTGTACCCCTTGTGGTGCCCGCATCAAGAGAAATGCAATGTATTACACTGTAGGAGCTGGTGACACTCGTCATTACTTTTGTATTCCGTGTTATAATGAGTCCCGTGGGGACACTATACTAGCTGAAGGGACGCCTATACCTAAGGCAAGACTCGAGAAAAAGAAAAATGATGAAGAAACTGAAGAATGGGTAAACGACTATCAACTCTGTAGATATGTTTTGTCTTTGTCACTTGGTTTTGTATGGCTTTTTAGTAATACATTCTATAATCTGCATCTTTCGATGATATTTTGCAGTGGGTCCAATGTGATAAATGTGAAGCCTGGCAGCATCAGATTTGTGCTTTATTTAATGGGCGAAGGAATGACGGAGGGCAAGCTGAGTATACCTGTCCGTATTGCTTTATAGCAGAAGTGGAACAAAGTAAAAGGAAGCCTTTACCTCAGAGTGCTGTTCTTGGAGCTAAAGATCTACCGCGAACAATTCTCAGTGACCATATAGAGCAGCGGTTGTTTAAGAGGCTGAAGCAGGAAAGAACAGATAGAGCCAGGGCTCAAGGAAAAAGTTTTGATGAGGTAATATACTTGTGGATTTTGTGAAGGTTTTATGTCATTCATGGTTTTTGCATCTGCGAGTTCATTTTTTTCTATTTGTTTTTCCTTGGACTTGATACTGGCAGATTCCTACTGCCGAGTCCCTTGTGATTAGAGTTGTTTCATCTGTCGACAAGAAGCTGGAAGTCAAACCGCGATTTCTTGATATTTTTCGGGAAGACAACTACCCAACAGAATTTGCATACAAGTCCAAGGTAAGAATGATCAAGGGTCGTTGTTGTAGTATTTTGTGCATTTATGCATCATTTCTTGATCTTCTCTTGATTTATCCTCTCCATTCTCCACACCATTTTATTTTGCCAGGTGGTTCTCTTGTTCCAAAAGATTGAAGGTGTAGAAGTATGCTTATTTGGGATGTACGTCCAAGAATTTGGTTCTGAATGCGCATTTCCTAATCAGCGCCGAGTTTATCTTTCTTATTTGGATTCTGTAAAGTACTTTAGACCAGAAGTTAGATCTTATAACGGAGAGGCTCTGCGGACTTTTGTTTACCACGAAATTCTGGTAAGTCCTGGTCTTCTCAAAACCTTGGTTATTAGCCAATATCAGAGTTCTTTTCCTTCTTTCTAAACTGTATGGAGGATTCAAAATACGATTTGATCCTGTGTTTAGATTGGCTACCTAGAATACTGCAAGTTGCGTGGTTTCACGAGCTGCTACATATGGGCTTGTCCGCCACTCAAGGGGGAGGACTATATCTTATATTGTCATCCAGAAATTCAGAAGACGCCAAAATCTGATAAACTAAGAGAGTGGTTAGTCCAGTCACCTTTTTGAGATAAACTCCATAAGCTTTTGTATGAAAAAGTTGTTTACATAATCCAAATGCCCATATTGTCCTTTCCAGGTACTTAGCAATGTTGAAGAAAGCCTCAAAGGAGGGCATTGTTGCAGAAACTATAAATCTATATGACCATTTCTTCATGCAAACTGGTGAATGTAGAGCCAAGGTTACTGCAGCTAGGCTCCCATATTTCGATGGTGACTACTGGCCAGGTGCAGCAGAGGATCTTATATACCAAATGAGTCAAGAAGAAGATGGCAGAAAGGGCAATAAGAAAGGAATGCTCAAGAAAACAATCACAAAAAGGGCTCTTAAAGCTTCTGGGCAGACTGATCTATCTGGGAATGCATCCAAGGATCTGCTGCTAATGCATAAAGTGATCTTTGCTTTCTATGGATTTTACTATCTTTCTTTTCTTTTCTTTTCTTATATTTTGTTCTTGTTGCTTATTATTCACCTGTGTTTCCAGCTTGGTGAGACCATTCACCCGATGAAGGAGGACTTTATCATGGTCCACTTGCAACCTTCTTGCACACATTGCTGTATACTGATGGTATCTGGAAATCGTTGGGTCTGCAGTCAGTGCAAATACTTTCAGATTTGTGATAAGTAAGAACTCTTCCTCTCTACCTTCTTCTAGTCTATAATTTTATAATCTTTTTCTTTGTTGTATTGCACACAAGCAATAAAGATTACTGACTGATAAAATGTTATTCTCCCTTTCAGGTGTTATGAGGCTGAAGAGCGGCGTGAAGACAGGGAAAGGCATCCTGTTAATTTTAAGGATAAGCATGCGTTATATCCTGTGAGTTGCATTCGCCTGTTGAGGATAGTGTCGTTTAGTGTTTTTCTGCATTCAGTTTTATGAATGTTGGTAGCATTGATTTTGCAGGTTGAGATTACGGATATTCCTGCAGATACGAGGGACAAGGATGAGATACTCGAAAGCGAGTTTTTCGACACTAGGCAAGCGTTTCTAAGTCTTTGTCAAGGGAATCACTACCAGTACGATACGTTGCGACGAGCAAAACATTCGTCGATGATGGTACTTTATCATCTGCATAACCCAACTGCTCCAGCCTTTGTCACGACCTGCAATGCGTGTCACCTCGACATTGAAACTGGTCAAGGCTGGCGCTGTGAAGTATGTCCAGACTACGATGTGTGTGATTCGTGTTACCGTAGAGATGGCGGAGTTAATCATCCTCACAAGCTGACGAATCATCCATCTCTAGCTGATCAAAATGCTCAGAACAAAGAAGCTAGGCAATTGCGTGTCTTGCAGGTATTATTCTTCTGTTGCGTTTCAAAGCTAGTACTGCTTCTCCCTTGATTCTGGAAGCTATGTACAAATGGTAACATTCTTCTTTTTTTTTTCTCTGGATTTGCAGCTTAGGAAAATGCTTGATCTTCTGGTACATGCATCACAATGTCGTTCGGCACATTGTCAATATCCAAATTGCCGGAAAGTGAAGGGACTGTTTCGACATGGTATACAGTGCAAAGTGCGTGCTTCGGGAGGCTGTGTTCTATGCAAGAAAATGTGGTATCTTCTGCAACTCCACGCTCGGGCCTGCAAGGAATCCGAGTGCCATGTACCTCGTTGCAGGTAAACGAACATTATGATCAACCTTTCATTTAGACGTCAAACACTTTGGTCCATTTACTTTTCTGTTGATGATCGTTATGAACCTCTATCTCAACTCTCTTCATTCAGTGACCTAAAGGAGCATCTGAGAAGATTACAGCAGCAATCAGATTCACGGCGCAGAGCAGCTGTGATGGAGATGATGAGACAAAGAGCTGCGGAAGTCGCTGGAGGATCAACTTAATCAGAACTTATACATTTGGAAAGAAATCAAAGTTCCTTTTTCGCAAAGTTAACAAGATATATAACCAATTTCACCGGGCTCCAACAAGTTGATCAGTATCCTTTTGAAGAAGAAGAAGGCCAGGCAGTTAGAGACTAATGGTGAATTTAGCTTAGGTTCGTGTTTAACATGCGCTTAGAGTGTCTTCTTTCAGAAGAAGAAGAAGAAGAAGAGGAAAGTCATGTGGTTCTTCAGAGATGTTGAGTTTGAAGGTCAGTAAATTTGATGTGGTTCGTTGGGTGATCTTCTCATAGATACTATACACATGCACATATACACTCCTCACTTGTTATATTTTTGGTAATTCATTTGTATTTTTGTAAATTGCCATTTCTGATTTGGGAATGGCATTAGTGTAACATATACAGTTACATTAACGTGTTACTTTGCAAGCAAAGTAAGAGAGATTCTCCCTCTTCCACTTTTTTTTCTTGCTTTCTTCTGTCGTGATGAAATTGTATTCACTTGTAATCATAATAGTGTACTTCATGAATTATATTTTGTCCTTTTTTGCAGCCTCACATATCATACTAGAAATTGGACTGGTATATTTTTTGTTTTAATTATTTTTATTATTTCAATAAACTTAATTTTTAGATATAATCGGAAAACTATAAACATAATTTAAAATAAGTTTGTGGCTACAATTTTTTATACAAAAACCTATTAAAACTCCACCAATAATCCAAAATACTTAAAATACTGGAGATATTTGAAATATTTATTGGGTTTTTAACAAAAGATTTTAAAAAGTAATTTTATGTTAAATTTAAGTATTTGTTCATGTATTATAAAATTTGTATGTCATCTGTTGTTTTATTTTTGAATTTGGAAAATTATAAGATATATTTTAGTTTATAGAATTTTATATAATTTAAAAGGATAGTCAAAACCAAACTAAACCAATAAAAATATAAAATGAAACGAAATTTATAAATATCTAAATGAGATTTAAATTAGTACTTCCAAAAATTTGAAGCCTCAATATACTTAAACCAAAATCTCATCATATAATTAAATTACATACATAGTTATCCATAGTAAATCTAATAACTCAATGACCTAAAAGTAAGTAGATTCAACATCTAGACTGTGTTTAAAACATTAATTAAGCTTTAGTTCATTCTCATTAATTTGTGTGTTGAAAATAATATTTATTAAAGTATTATATCAATATTATTGTTTCCTAATGACATATTTTTTATTTATTGGACTTCGTAAGGTAGTCGACAGTTTGAAATATTGAAAGTAGTGGATGACTGATATTTTGGAATTTAAAGAGTGATTTAAAAAAATATGCATACATCTTAGAAGTAGTTACAGAATTATTTTATTAGTAACATATGTATTTGACAGAATTAGATACGAAAATTTTGGAACAAAAAAAGAAGTTACAAAATTATTTTATCAAGGTGGTTATGTGATATATTTAGATAATCAATTAGATGCAATTATATTTTAAGTTGGACCAAACTTATATCAATAGGTCATGATTTTGTTTTAATAGAATATATTCATTTGTTTCTATTTTAATGGAATTAACTTTATTGTCATAGGTTATATACAGTATGGAATATCTGTGTGTAATTGACTGTGAATTTATTGCCACTTACGGAGTTTGAGAAGTATCTAAATCCCAAGCCAACAGATATTGCCATGTCTAAAATAGATAGTGTTCAACAAGAACCACTAGCTTAATCTTGTTTGGGTGTGTAAAAACAAAGCATTTTCTTTAGAAAAAAGTTTAATCTTGTTTTCATGTGTGATAATTACTCACGTTGGCTAAACTATACTTTTTCCTTCGTTAAGGCCTAATGGGTGTCAATGTGGCCGACCGGACACTAATGGGCTCACATTTTGTTTATTGTTAATTAATGGGTTTACAAAGTATGTAAATCGGAGAATAGATATTTTTTTTCTCGTTTCTAAAACTACAAAATCATCAAAGATTGATCTTTTCGAAATTATAAAAAGGTATTTCTATGCTTATATTCATCAAAGATCTATCTATGCTATTAAAAATAATCATTTCAAATATTTACCATTGATCTTCCTTAGTCTATACTATTAAAATAGAATTCATGATATTTTTTCATATATAGTTTTTTAATTAGATTTTTTTTAGAAATTTATAAACTAATAATATAAAATATGTATAAATACTTTAATTATAAAATATTTTGATATCTTTTCATTTTGAATTAATATATATATTCTTTAAATTTTGAAAATTTTTCTGAAAAAGTTTACAAAATCTTAAGTTTTAAATTTTATGTTAATATCATTAATTTTATAATTAATAATAAAATATTACTATATATTAATATATATTTAATTATCGTTTATTAAATGCAAAATAAAAAAATTATCATAACATTATTCATTTTATAATCATAGTCTA
This sequence comes from Moricandia moricandioides, assembly GCA_905132885.1. NCBI lineage: Eukaryota > Viridiplantae > Streptophyta > Magnoliopsida > Brassicales > Brassicaceae > Moricandia > Moricandia moricandioides. The sequence continues at coordinate 19,716 of CAJHQQ010004128.1, forward strand.
TCATATTGAAAAATTATTATATTGAACCAAATATGATAAATTATATTAAATTGATATATTAACATATATTATTTTTAAAAATATAAATATTTATGTTAAAATATAATATATTAGTAAAATGGATTAACACACTATACTATATTATATATGTATAAAATTTAATATTTTAAATTTTTATATATATAAGAATATTTTATCTAACATAAATAAACATAAAATGTTAAAAGATAATCTGAAACTTTGAAGTGCGGGTAAGAAAACATAAAAATATATTGTTTTATACATATATTTTTCTCGTTTAATAATCAAATGCAAATCTAATAAGGCAAATATATAATAAGAAGCGATAACTACATGTGATGGTTTAAAAAGTGATTATTTACGACATGTAATCTACAAAATTCTTGTATTTAAAATATTTATATAACAATTTAAATACATGATTAAGTTAAAAATATATGCTAATAATAATATAAAATAAATATCTATAAATATATAAAACAAATCAAATAATGGCACGGTTTATCGGCGTGATTGCGCAAATCAAAATCTAGTAAATTGTTAAAATGCCATTATGTTTACAAACAAACAATAAATCTCTCATTAATGGTATAATGATCATTTAGCTTATGGATCTACATCTTATATAGTAATATTACCTCTCATTTTGGTGTAAAAAATACTACTTCTCATTTAATTTCATCGTACATCATTGCTCGTCATTTCAAATATTAAACAATAATTAATTTATTATTCTTCATGAAAATATCATGTGATACTGATACACCAAATCCTAACCAAAACACTTATAGTTTTATTATCCTTGTTACACGATTGAATACATAACATTTCATGTGATGCACATGCACCGATGATTAAACCAAAGCAATAATAAACCAGTTCATACAAGGTATTATACAATAATATTAGGTAGAGATCTACACCTTGCACCTAATGCAACTATGGTTAAAATAATCTAAAATATCTGTATTTTACATCATCTTGCATATTTTAGAAAATTTTATAATATAAACATGTAATGTACAGTCATACGCATATAGTTCTTAACATTAAAAAAGTACTTGGATTTTGCATCATATTATTGTTTCAAACATTTGAAACTAATTTATTTGATATGGAGCGAGAATACTTGATGTGTTAATGGGTGGAGAACAATTTATTGGCCATAGACTATTGAAAACCAATTGGTATGAGGAATGAGTAAGTAAGTTATATCACCTTCTCTTATATAGTTTGTAGAAAGTATACCGAGAATATATTAAAAAGATTTATGAAATTAATACATTGATATAGTTTGTCACACTAAATAAGAATATTGTCATAAAAGCATAACACATTAATTTTAGTCTTACGTCTATCACTACAATGGTAATTTAGTGCAAAATTACCAAAAACTATAGTGATTGCCTTATATAAGAGATTGCCGTATACACAAAATATTTCATTAGTTAAATACTTTATATATGCTTTCCTGAAATATATTGGCAATGCATACCTGCGCAGTTATATGTATTTCGTTTATATTTGACGACAGATTTACTCTTAATTCTTAAGAAAAATTAGTAGTCCCATAACATTTTAAATATAATTTCAAATTCATGAATTCATCAAACAGAAAACAGTATGTTTAGAATGATTCTAAAATGTGTAATGTAACCATTATACAAAACACTTGTTTTTAATACAACTCCTATACCTCACAATCATAGGTCGGATGACATCCATGAATAATTTGAAAAATATTAATAGATGACTCCATTATTTTCTCATCACTGATGGAATGAGTTATTTGATATTAATAAATTTGGAATGATTGTATAGCAATGGAACCACTCTTTCTTCACGCCACGCTGTCGTTAACATTTGTTGCAGAGCTGCTTTAGTATTTACCATATGGGACTATAGAAAATAACTGATACAAAGCATATATGGTAAGTAAATACTAACTACTGATATCATTAAAATGGTAGTTGAATAGTAATGACATTTTATGCCATTACTCTAGTAACAAAAGGACAATTTATTATTTAGAGTCTACATGAGTCTCTTTATATTGATGACAACAAATAATTAATTAAGTTGAGAATCATTGCGTAATTAATTGATACATCAACAATAACATAAATATAAATAATTTACAAATTAAAAGATTATTATAGCAAAATGTTTCTTTAATAATAAATAATGGAATTACATCATTCCAATTTTTTTTTCTTTTGATATTTACAGCAACATATTTAATTTGATTAACAATATATTATAAGGGAGATTAGCAAGTTTTTTACACTTATTTTTCTCTCTACGCCCATATTAACATGCCAATCATGCTTGTGGTAAATAACTTTCAGCCGGAACTTGTGTCCTGAGTTTGATTCACTTTGACCACTTGGCCATGACATTTAGATGGATTAGTTGATTATCCGGATACAAAGTTTTGTGAGATTAGTTTTTGGGTCTAGAAAGTTTTTGTAATTCCCATAGATATAAAAAAGCAACTAGATTTTGATTTATGTTTAAAAAACGCGGATATTTATTTTGTTGATTATTTCTATAATTTTTTTTGCATAAGTCATATTGTCATATGGTTCAATTATATTGAATATTGAATGGAATCTAAATTTTATAGAGTGTTTAAAAATGACCATTAGTTAAATATTAAAGTTGTCATTCAAGTGTTATATATATAATTGCTAAATAAGTGAAACAATATTTGTGGATGAAATTTGTACTTGTGCAAATTTTATATTTACCATAATTATTAAAAGTTAATTAATTATGTTTTCTATAAATTTTTGTAAATATATAAAGTGGACTATTTTCGTTTCAAATTGTGAAATGTACTAAAATATATTTATTATGAATTTACTGAATTATAATAGATTTTAAAATAATAGTAAAAGGAATTTAGGATGTTATTATTAATAATTTAGATCAACCATATGAAAAATTTGAATTTGAAGAATATACTGACTTTAAATTGGACATTAGATCTTAGGTATATTATTTTACTTTTAATTTTCGGTATAATTAAATTAACTAAATTAAATGTACGAGTAAATTATTTATAATTGAGTATATATTAAAATATAAAAATAGCTAATTAAGATCACTAATAATTATTTAGAGCCTAATATGTACTATTTTGATTAATTTAGTTTAACATTTTCCAACATTCATCTTAAAATTTGACCAAAAAAATAATTAAGTTTAAGTATATAATAAAGGGTAATATTTAAAAATTTAAATTTTTCATTAGAAAGTATAATTTGAAAATGATCATCTTTTAATGATATCGATGAAAATAAACAGAAAAGAAAAACTTGCCTATCATTCTTGGATTGGACCTGGTCCAAGAGCATATTGGTGTCCGGGTAGATGAGTATTGGTTCAATTATTTATTTGGTTAAAAGTTAGATACACAGTACCTACCGGATATCATGATCCGGTTAATTATGCATGTGTTTTGACTTGATCTTTACTTGATAAGACGATTTGTAGCGAGATTCTTGTGCTCATTAACAAAAATAAATAAATATTGTCATTTCTGTTTTCAAACTTCTAAATATCAATTTGCGAGAGTTTAAAGATAATCTTAAATCTGTGTACATTGTTAGAATATGTACTATAAACATGCTTATGAAAATATTTGATGTATGTGATTCCATTAACGTGATTAACACTCAAGTTAAATGCGATTTGAATAATTATAGATGCTACATTATCTATATCATTGATCTATAGAGGTTTTGGCATCAATGAATTATTTATTTTTCTTTCCCCAAGATAGATCTAGATCTTGACACAACTTGGCTATTTGACCATTCGTATTCCCATTTTTCGATGTTAGTAACAGTCTTAAATTATTTATTACGTTAAAACTAAAACATGAACAATTAATAAATGTTTGATTTAATTATTTATATATTATTTTTATATTAATAATAAAAAATTATTTATATTATTAATAAATGATTAAACACAAATATAATTACAGAAGAACATAAATATAAATATATATATATATATTTTTAAGAAAAAATATACTACCCCTTTCAATAATGTGTCAAAATCTAGTAATATATTAAATTGTTGATAAACTGTGCATATAAACTTAGTCAGTGATTTCTACGAGATGAAGAATAGTCATGTTGGTCTAAGCCAGAGATCAATTAATCTCTGGTACGAAATTATTAAAGTCTATCTGCTGACTGCACCTACTTCCCAACCATAAAAAAAATAAAAAACTTTGCATATATATATTTTGAGGGCTCTTTGTTCATTGTTGTTTATCGTCGTCAATACGCAGTGAAGAAGGAAGGTTACCCAAAATAGAATCTGGGAAGCTCCATCAATGGCGTCGATGCTGGCTCGCAGGTCACTGAATACTCTCCGTGCTCGTCAACATCTCGTATGAATCTCTCGTTCCCTCGTGTCTGATTATTCTAAGGTGGTGTGTAAAGTTATGGTGAACTTGTCTTGGTCGTTTAGGTTTTGTCAGGGGGATCTCATCTTTCTCGACTGGAGTCGTCTTGTGGTATTTCTTATGGCTCCAAGAAAGGTATATATATTCTTTTTCAGGGTTGAAGTGTGCGTTTACCTCTTTCTATGGATCTTCTTGGTGTATGTATGTTGATGATGGTCAATATGTTCATTGTTTGTTCGCTTCTTTTATATTCAGATGATAAAGAAGAGGAGCAGCTTGCTAAGGAGATCTCCAAGGACTCGAGTACTGGTATGCTTTATGAGCTATACACTCTTTTTTTTTTCTTTTTTTTTTTACTTTAGCCTCCTGTTTTGCATTTGTTTTGCAGGCTTTAAACGGAGCATAAACACTTTGTCTCTAGCTGAAAAGGTCTGTGGTTTATCCTTGTCCCCCTCAAGTACTTCTTTGATCTCATAGTTACTGTCATCTTTCCCAGTATTTCAGATCATATATGTAAAGAATCTGTATGATTCTTAAATGGTAGGCGCTAAGCGAGCGGTTACTCCTAATCATTTTATAAAAATAACATAATAAATCAACCCAAAAAAGTTGGAAAGTTTCAGCTAATTATCTCCTAAACTCTGGTTCTAAACTCTCTCTTCTTCACAGCATCTTCCATCAATCCACAACACACAACATTCTTCATTCTCTCTCCCAAAACAACAACCAATGGGAGAAGCGGCTGAGGAAGCACGTGGTTTCCACGTGACCACCACAAGGAAGCAGCTCATCACGGCGGCTCTTCCTCTCCAGGACCACTGGCTCCCTCTATCAAACCTCGACCTCCTCCTCCCTCCTCTCGACGCCAACGCTAGCTTCTGCTACAAGTTACCATGTAACATAACTAATTCAGCTGCTCTTGAAACCCTCAAAACGGCACTGGCGGAGACTCTCGTCTCTTACTACGCTTTTGCCGGCGAGATCGTCACCAATACCACCGGAGAACCGGAGATTCTCTGCAACAACCGCGGCGTAGATTTCGTGGAGGCCGAAGCTGACGTGGACCTGAGAGAGCTTAACCTATATAATCCTGATGAAAGTATTACTAGGCTTGTTCCCATCAAGAAAAATGGAGTCCTAGCCATTCAGGTAAAAAAATTTCAGCTTAAGATAGTTATAGTTCATTACAACAACCAATGTCGTCTCAAATTATTTATAGTTCATGTTCTAGAAAATATTAAATCAACTAATAATGTCGTTTTAAAAATTAATGACTTCATCTATATATGTTTAATGTTTCTTTTCAAATTATAAGCACTAAATTTTGAAGTATATCTAAAACTGCCAAATGTGTTTTTGTCTCGTTGTCTGAACAGGTGACACAACTGAAATGTGGGAGCATAGTTGTCGGATGTACATTTGATCATCGTGTAGCGGATGCGTATTCCATGACCATGTTCCTTATGTCGTGGGCCGAGATCTCTCGATCCGACGTACCAATCTCTTGTGTGCCATCGTTTCGAAGATCTCTACTAAACCCTAGACGACCTTTAATCATTGATTCATCTATAGATCAGCTGTATATGCCTGTCACGTCCTTGCCCCCTCCTCAAGAAACCACGGATCCAGACAGTATCCACACGAGCCGTATCTACTACATCAAAGCGGATGCATTAGACGAGCTTCAAACCCTAGCTAATGGATCCAAAACGACACTCAAGAGGAGGACGAAACTTGAAGCGTTCAGTGCGTTTCTATGGAAACTCGTGGCGAAACACGGTGCAAAAGCTCCAGTCCCGAGCAAGAACTCGAAACTAGGGATCGTTGTGGACGGAAGGAGATTTATGGAGCAAGATACTTACTTCGGAAACGTTATCTCAATCCCATTTGGTGGGCAACAGATCGATGACTTGATCCACAAGCCATTATGTTGGGTGGCAGGTGAGGTTCACAGATTCTTGGAGAGTTCACTGAACAAAGAACATTTCTTCAACTTGATCGATTGGGTTGAGACTCGCCGTCCAATACCTGCGATTTCAAGAATCTACAGCCCCGCAGACGACGGACCGGCCTTTGTGGTTTCTTCCGGGAGGAGGTTTCCGGTGAACCAAGTGGATTTCGGGTGGGGCTCGCCGGTGTTCGGATCTTATCATTACCCAAGTGGAGGTAATGCTGGATATGTGGTCCCTATGCCGAGTTCGGCGGACGACAAAGACTGGATGGTTTACTTGCACCTTACGAAAGGGCAGTTGAAGTTTATTGAGGAAGAGGCTTCTCATGTGCTTAAACCCATTGATAATAATTACCTCAAGATTTAAAACCCTAATACCTTGGTTAATGCTTATGTGTCATTTGTGTTATATGTGATGTTGTCTTGTGTCTTTGTATTATTGTATTTGTTATAAGGTGTTGCAACCATATGATGTACTACTACTATCTGTTAGGATCACATCACCTCCCTTAATCTAATATTTGGGAATGGCATTAGTGTAACATATACAGTTACATTAACGTGTTACTTCGCAAGCAAAGTAAGAGCATGATTAACCGGAGTCTCTTAAGGTGGGGTTCTTAATTTTTCTAAAAAACGTATCTTAACTTTTAACTAATAAAACCTAGGAACCGTCTCTTAAATAAGAACCATAAGAGCCGTCTCTTAGCGGGAAAATGTAAAAAAAAAAAAAAAAAAAAACAAATTTTACGTTAAGAACCCCACCTTAAGAGACTCGAGTTAATCATGGCGTAAGACCACCTCCAATGGGAGGTTTTATAGGGGTTCTAAAGGGGCTGAGCTCACAAAATTCTTTAGAACCAGCTCTAAAAACCCTGATTTAAAAGACATGTTCTTCAACTGTTCACGGGCCCCACTGACACGTGGCGGCCTGCGATTGGTTCATCTTTTTAATTTTTTTTTTTTAAAAATAAATCAAAAAGAAAAAAAAGAAAAAGAAATTAGAAACCCCAAAGGGGTTCTTACCGGAGATGCTCTAAGATAGAGTGATTCTCCCTCTTCCACTTTATGAAACTGTGTTCACACTTGTAATCATAATACTTTAGTTATATGGATTAGATTTTGCTTTTGAAAGCTTCACATATTATATATCACTGTGTTTTTCATTTATATGGATCATTCTCACTTGCTGTCATAGATTTATATACATAGTATGGAATATTTGTGTGAATCTTATTGCCACTTAAACACAAGATTCTGGCATACATGGAGTTTCAGAAGTATCTAAATCCAAGCAAGCAGATATTGCATGTGTCTAAGATAGCATCTTAATCTTTTACAAAAAATAAGAATTGAAAATAATAATATTGCGAATAAAAACAGTTCATTTCCTCCTTTAAATATTGCTAGTTTACAAAATTAGGTTTAAAAGTACTATTGTAATATTAGTTTTTAATAATTCATGGTTCAACCAATTTTGACCTAATGATCAAATAAAACGAAAATATGTTTTTTTTTCTCTTTATTTCGTTTCAAAGCACAATTATGAATCATATAAATGAGATAAGACTGATATTAGAATTTGGGCTAACCCGTATCTATATGTTTTTGCTCCATTAATGATGATTTAGTTTGATACTTGATCTATTACCTAAACACAGATTCATAGAATGATATTTAACTTGTCGTCCATAATCAGTATTTACAATCGCGTCAATAACTTAATATAGACATTTTCCTATATTTCTATTATTAATTTATTACTTATTTTTCTACCAAATGACTGTGGAATTTCTGTGTGGTCCCTTAGCTGCTGAATCTTGAACATTATTGGCTTAAGAATCGATATATCACGTATTCCTAACCTAATTGGACGAGTCGTTAATTAAATAAAAGTAACATGTATTTGTAAAATTAATTAAAGTAACATGTATTTGTAAAATGAATAATGAGTATATATTCATTTTACTTTAATTAATTACCAAGTATCATTTCCTTATTCTATGAAATGCATGTTACAAATACTCGGCGATCTAAACACAGTTTATTGTCTTTTAATAATATCGATATTTGATACCATGACGTTGCGATCGCGTCCGAGCTAATTAACGTATTCATTTCAGAATTTCTACAGGTCGAGTTTCCTGTGAATATAAATTAATTTATTAACATATTACATAGTAAATAAGTAGTTTGGCTCATTATTCCCTGAATTAGTAATTTTATTTACAAAACGGTCGTCATCAACATTAACCAGTTTTAATTGGTTATTCACGAACACGGAACACGCATTCTAACATTAACACACAATCTTATGGCAGACGACTTAGTGCGAATCTAATACTACAATATAAAGTATAAACATTGCGATGGAGAGTGCGACCACTAGCATATATATCTAAGAACTTACATGTTAATAAAAGCTGAGTTGTAAACTTTGTGTAGAACCATTGACCAAGACTTGTAACGTAAAGAAGATTATTAGTGTAGAATGAATCATTAGTCTTTTGGTTGATTGAGATCAAACCAATTATTAAACCATAATATATATATATATATATATATATATATCAAAGTTAAATTATATAGAATATCAATTTGGTTACTTGGAGGATATAAATAAACCATAAAAGCAGGCCAATGATAACAATGAAAAGAGGAAACAATTAGATTTTCATATCAACAGACAACTGTATCATCTAAATGTTGTAAAAGGATTGAATGATATAAATTAATTTATTGAGATATAAAATAGAGTTGACTTGATAAAAAAAACTAAATGATATCATTATAACCGAATATATTTAAGAAAATGTAATTATGCGTTAGTGTAAAGTGACATTAATCGGGGGAGGAACCAGCAAGTTTTTATTTTCTTGGAAGATGGACATATAAACTTAATTAGTTATATGGTAGACTAGTACAGTCAAGCGTTAATTCATATATACTGGAGAATCTCTTCAGCATTCACATAGAAATAATACCACTGAGTTTACTAATCAACTAACATTATAAAGTTACAATAGATAACCATGTTACAAAAAATCAATCAAATATATTTCACTTTCAAATAAACGGTAACCATAATATTTTTATTACCATCAAACCTGAATGATCAAAAAATTATTTTAATACATGAAAAGACCCGTTGAATTAAATATTAATGTGTAAAATGGTAAATATTCATATATTTTTTTCAAGAACCTTATGTATATCGATTTATAATCAATAAAATTATTCATTTCGTTCCAATGCCTATGTTCAAACAAATCAACATAATATTTACTAATTGTTAATATTTTGTAATATTTCATAATTTCAAAATGTTTCATAATTGTATGTTTTCTCATCAAAAATATCACTAAATGTTAAAAAATGAAAATTTTTCAGATATTTGGAAAGAACATGATTTTGTTATTTTTAACAAAGAAAAATATTGTGAATAAATACATATTTTCTCATATAGCATAGCGGTTCAAATAAATTTATGTTATTTTTAATGAGTTTCTATTAAATCTAAATTAAAATGTGATACAACTATATATATGTATATATATATATAAACATTTTAATTAAAATTTGACTTTGAAAAAGAAGAATTTATTGTTATGTGCACATAATATATATTATTATTCATGAAATGTTTTTTTCGCATCCGATCTATCACATTAAAAGTTTGAGTGGTTAATATTTTTAATGAATAATTAAATATAATTTATTATACAATTAATTAATAGTTAATATAATTCATTAAAAAGGATAAACTATATAAATAGTAATTAAGATCATTATCTAGAAAATATTTTGTATGTGTTATTATCCAATTTTTTTATATCTTACAATTTAAATATATTTTTAAAAATATAAACTTCCATATACATTATCATGCATATACTAATAAATAGTATTTGTAAAATGATTATCCCCGCATATGGGGGGTAAACCACCTAGTTGACCTGTGTATATATAATTTGAGGGTTATAACAGGTATATAAGTTTTTTTTTTTTGATTAACCTGGGGGTATCCCAGGCCCATGGAGAGGCCCAGACTAATCCCCAAGGGGAGGTGCAGCCCACGGATAGACCCTCTCTCCGGGTATTCAAATGGGCCCTAAAGCATGAGCCCATATCCGTGTAAGGTGACCAGGATAATTGTGACTTAGTTTCGCGCAGCAGGTGGATCGAACCTGAAACGTGTTGGCGTCCCAGTCCCGTCTCCTTACCACTCGACCACAATCACCTGGTCAGGTATATAAGTATTGCCACAACGTTATAAGTCATGTTCAAATTCGATAATATGTGTACGTTGTAGACGATTTTTTTGAATACTCAAATAAGACTTGAAAAATATTTTGTAAAAAGCCTTTTATAAAAACGAAAAAATATTTTGAAAAGTAGAACCTAATGATTGGTTGTTAAAAGATAGCCAAGTCACGTCAAACTAATTTTATTGAAAGTCTCAACCAAATTATCCATGGCTCTCAATAATATGTCTTTTTTTTTGCAACGTGTAACCCCGACCGCCCACGGCTAATGGACCATCTACGTCTACTCTCTCGACCTATAAGTTTCATCTCGTTTTAACGGTCGGTGTGTAAAATTTTCAAAACTCGAAATCATTGTTTATTGACCCTGCAATCACCACATGACTTTTCTTCGTGCTTTGACCTCATTCACAAAGTATCACAAATCACTTTCCGATAAGTTACCCATCCTTCCACTACTCCAGCATTTCCACTACTCCAGCATAAGCACGTTTAATTCTGAAGTTCTAAATGAATGTGTGACAGAAAAAGTAAGTGCACTTCGGTGACATAGGTAGCCAAATCAATTCTCTTAATCAATTTCACATATACAAGAAATCGGGATGTTACAATTCACCTTTACTCACAGAGCGCAACGCCCTCGTTGCGCACCACAACAGGTTTCAAGACGCCTCTCGGATCAGAATTGAGATAGCTAACCAGCTCTGACACCACTTGTAACGTCCCGACCGCCCACAACTAATGAACCATCCACGCTCGCTCTCTCAGCCTTTGAGCCCCATCTCATTCCAGCAGTCGGTGCGTAAATTTTCCAAGGCTCAAAATCATTGTTTACTGATCCTCCAATCACCACATGGCATTTCTCCGTGCTTTGATCTCACTCACACGGTATCGCGAATCATTTCCCGATAGATCATCCATTCTTCCATTACTCCAAAATAAACACATTTAACTCTGAAGTTCTAAACGGATGTGTGATAGAAAAAATAAATGCACTTTAGTGACATAGATAAATAAATCAATTTTTTTAAAACATTTTATATATATCAGAAATGGAGAAGTTATAGTTTGATGTCATCGTTTTAACATCCAATATAAACACAACTATATATGAATCCAAGACAAAAACCAAGCCAATCACTGAAAATAATAGATCGTTAATACTTTAATACGTAGAATCGATATATCACGTATTGAACATTATTGGCTTAAGAATCGATATATCATGGATTCGTAACCTAATTAGACGAGTCGTTAATTAATTAAAGTAACTTGTATTTGTAAAACTAATTAAAGTAACATGTATTTCTAAAACTAATTAAAGTAACATGTATTTCTAATAATATCGATATTTGATACCATGACGTTGCGATCACGTCCGAGCTAATTAACGTATTCATTTCAGAAATTCTATATACAGGTCGAGTTTCCTGTGAATATAAATTAATTTACTAACATATAATGCATACATTTACATAGTAAATAAGTAGTTTGACTCATTATTCCCTGAATTAGTAATTTTATTTACAAAACGGTCGTCATCAACATTAACCAGTTTTAATTGGTTATTCACGAACACGGAACACGCATTCTAACATTAACACACAATCTTATGGCAGACGACTTAGTGCAAAACTAATACTACAATATAAACATTGCGATTGAGAGTGCAACCACTAGCATATATATCTAAGAACTTACATGTTAATAAAAGCTGAGTTGTAAACTTTGTGTAGAACCATTGACCAAGACTTATAACATAAAGAAGATTATTAGTGTAGAATGAATCATTAGTCTTTTGGTTAATTGAGATCAAACCAATTATTGAACCATAAAAAATACATCAAAGTTAACTTATGTATATAGAATATCAATTTGGTTACTTGGAGGATATAAATAAACCATAAAAGCAGGTCAATGATAACAATGAAAAGAGGAAACAATTAGATTTTCATATCAACAGACAACTGTATCATCTAAATGTTGTAAAAGGATTGAATGATATAAATTAATTTATTGAGATATAAAATAGAGTTGGATTGATTTGAAAAACTAAATGATATCATTATAACCGAATAT